>CAKALG010025245.1:0-12954 GCA_916700815.1 Helicolenus hilgendorfi
AGCAGAGCCAAGCAAAGGATCTGGATGAAGGTGAAGAGGTGGACCTTCCTGAGGGGAACGTGTCGCAGGTAAACCAGGTCCGGCTGATGCTTCGCTGGCATCAGAAGCAGCTTGAGACGATCCATAAACTGTAGACAGATGGAGGTATGAGGACACGTGACAGGATGTACTGCATGCATGGATATATCAGAGTAACAGCTAGTCTCTGAGCGTGCATTGTTTTCTTGGATACGAAGAGGTTCCTTTTGATAAAGAAGGTTTAAATACTACTAACATGACGGGTCTGTTAGAGGATAGTAAGTGGGGTTTTTTTTCAGATTACAGTAGTTATGATGACAAAAATTGTGTAACATTTACCTGCACTCCATTGAGAGAGGCGACTCCCATGTATAGGAAGACTCCATACAGCACAGGCATGGGGATGAACTTGAGCAAACAGAGAGGAAAAAACTGATTATTTCAGGCTCAAAAACACAAATCAGTCATTCCAGTTCAAGTACAAGCTGCTTCAAGAATCTTCATTTATAGCAATTGTTATCTTATTATAAGCTTTGTAACCCAAACTGGACGGAGTTAGACTACAGTAATATGATTAAGTGGGATGACAGGGCTTGTTGCTTCACCTCAATGAGAAGTCTATTTTGATCAGATAAAAACGTTGATATTACAACAACATGAATAATGTTAACGTGTTTATTGAACCATTTGTCACCTACAAGTCAAAAACTATTCTGTTTCCTGTGTTTTCTCCTCAATGCCAAACACAACCCTAACATTTCCTAATAACATTTTTAAATGTATGAATCAAACGGGTCTCTCACTCAGTAGCTGGACATGAAGGTCAATGAGTCTGCGATAATCCCACATTTTACACCGTCTCACTAGGAGTTAATCTATACTCAGATCTTGTACTCTGCTGACCTTTGACCTCATCACATATGGATGGCAGCGAGCTGGAGAATTTAGTTTAGAGGTTTGTGAACTGACTGATACTTATAGTTATTTATCTCTCTTTTTCAGACAGTTAGTCAAAGAGAATCAAAAATATAAACCCAGTTGTGACAGAAGAGGCTAATTACCTTATTTTGACACATTTAAAAAAAAAAATTGTATTGATGTCCTTTTCATAATATAAACATTAGTGCTTTGTCATGTGTTACAACCGCTGTTACCAGATCAAACTGTTTTAGTCCCTCAGTATTAAACTATTTCAGTTATGCTTTTGTGGCTGACAGATTAAAACTCTTACAACAACCTGACAGTTTGCGGTTGATATTATTTAAAAGCAATAAAAGTCAGTCTTTGATTAAAGCTGTAAGTTAGCAGGTCTATCACAGAGTCTAGTGACATGCATTTGTTTGTTACCAACATCTGCCACAGTCATTTTGAAAAGATTAAACTTGAGACACTAAGTGACTAACAACAGAAAACAATCTGATTAATTACCTTCAAAATAGGAGACATAAATACAGACAGTCCTGTCAGGACGAACACAACCACACCAGTGACCCTCTGCTCTCTACAAAGGAAAAAGAAAGAGGGGAAAATAAAGTTATCACAAAAACAAAAGTCAAATGTGTGTTTGGTTTAATTACCTGATTTGGACATTTTTTGCCTTTCTTACCTTTTACCAACAATTAAGTCCCAAAAAAGCCTGAATAATGGTGTTGATTACTTTGAGGATATCAATCATTTCCCAAATCTCAGTTTCAGTTTAGCCAAAACAAAAACAACCGCAACGTTTGTAGGAAGTTCAAAGTTGGTGTCGATGTTACAAGAGTTTGTTAGTTCAGCTTACAGCTGACACATCAGGAGGCTCTGGAGGACGTCACCAAACAAACAAAAACAAACTCTAAAAACAGGAAGAAAATCACAAAGTGTCTTTACCAGCTATGAACGAAAACAAAAAACATAATGCTTTAATATTGCCAATGTATTTTAACTGGAGTACATGGAGTCACTAATGGACAGCAGAGAGAATGTTTCTCTTAAAAACTCAAAAGGATGAAAATAACTACTTCTCTTGAATACAGTTAATACAAGAGATTAATTGAATATTTCTTTAATTTAATGTATAAGATGCAAACAATTTATTTCAGTAATAGAGCACTTCATGTTTTGGCTCATAACTTCTGAACTGTGTTTTTGTAAAAGCTAAAAATAATAATCCTGATAATCCAGATATGGGTGAGAAGTTAATTTTGTCTGTCTGAGGCAAATTACAGACCGTTAAAAAAAAAAAAAAACGGAGCAAGGAGTTTCGCAAACACATCAGAGGTTCCCATAGAAATGAATGAACTTCCGGTTGACTCGCATACGTGTACATGGCTATGTGGAAACAAGGCGTTATGCTTTTGGCCTCCCTTGCACCTTCTGTTATTACATAGTTTTGTTAATATTTGTTTTTATGTGCTATTAAATAAATACAATAAATAAAATACTCAGTCTTAAGTTATGTACTCTCCAACATGTTGCACCAGTCTTACCTCACACCCAGGAACTTCGGCTGCTCTCCGGGAGCCGACGTTTCGGTTTCCATCTTCAAACTGTCAATGTGAGCGATGGAGATGACGGTGGCGGCCACGTACCACGGCAGACCCATGAAGGAGCAAACAATCATCAGAACGGCCACCCAGAACAGATCCAGATGGTAACCTGCCCCTTTCTGGTACAGACAACAAACACAAGGTCAAAGGTCATGTGCATGCATAAACATAGACAGTATGTAGAGCACGGCCGCAGACACATATAAACCTAAAAACGAGCAAACCGCTCTTATATGGTTTGATCATATAAGATGCTGATTAACAGTTCTCTGAAATTATCTTTAAAAGGGACGAGTTATAACGCTGAAATCAAAGAATTCATTGCTCAACTTCAGCAGTAACTCTCTGAACATTTCACGTGGTTGCTTTTTGAACCGAACTGTGTTCAGTCACTGCCACGAAACATCTCTCACTCCCATGAAAAGAATGACAACAATATTTAACTACAGTGTGAAGGTAGCCAGTGTCCTCTACAAACTGCAGCATGTTGTGGGAAACGCATGAAAATCCTCACTTCACATAAATGAAGTTAAACAAACAGAAAGAAAAAGACTCTTTTACTGCAAAGAAAACCTTTTTGTTGCTGTTGTTGAATTTCCAAAATGTTGATTCAAGCGTTTCACATCAACCTTGTGTATAAAAGTATTAAGACAGTACTGACATTTAGCATTTTGAAGACTTTCATCTCCTGGGTCACAAACTACCACCTGGCTTTGAATACACATTTTGTCTGTGAGGTTTCTTCTTTACCTTCAGCATGTGCTCCTTCCTGTTGACGATCACAGCAGTAATCTGTTGGTCCATGAAGACCAGTATGGTGACCAGCAGGGCAGGGAGAGCCGACGCCAGGTAAACCCACCAGGGGTTTCCTCCGAACGGGGGCACAAACCAGCCCCGGTTAGAACTTGTTGGCTGTGAGGGAGGAAGACAAAGTGCCATTTGTGCTCAACGCGTCTTTTACTGCTTCTGTCAGCTCATAAAATATAAATCACTTTACATCTCTGCTGATTATTTTCCAAACCCGTTAGACTGACTTACATTACATTCATTTAGCAGATGTTTTTGTCTGAAGCAGCTTAAAATGTGTCCTTCCACAGAACACTTTCAGAGTCTTACTCAAGGTAATTTTGACATGCAAACAGGAAGAAATCAAACCAAACCAACAACCCTACATTTAATTGTCATCCCTTCTACCACCTAAACGTATGCAGCAGGTGCCTTGTTATAAAAATTCAGAGGTGCACAACCAAGTGCTGCAATAACTTGCAGAGCCTTTGCGATCTATGCACAATATGTGATGATGTCATGTTTAGCTCACTCACGGTGGGAACACTACAGTGAGCATAAATCTGGCTTTATTATGTTTTATGAAGCAATGCACCAAAAGTAAAATGCACTTGAATAAAGTGCTCCAGGGTTGATGTATTTCTGTAGGCCAACCAGGAAGTTAGCATCACTCTGGTTCCCTCGACAAAAAGCCAATGGGATTTTTCCATTGGGTTTTGGATTATTGCAGAAAATAAGCTCTGTGGAAAACAAACGTTTATGATATTTACATGTTTTGTTCAGCAAGATAATCTCCACAAATGAACACCACTTTTATGATGTGTGAAAGTGTGAATGCAATCGCCAGAAGTGAAAAGCTAACGTTAGGCTATAAAGAAGCTACACCACGGTCGCATGAGTGTGAGTATAAACAACGAGGCTGTAAAGGCGGACGAGTCAGCGATGTTTAGTAGTCTCATTTAGCCACTTGTTAGCCACCGCCTCTTTTAAGACACATAAAGGCTTCAAAATTCATGAATTTACTGACATATTTTATGTTGTAAAACAAAACGTTAAAATTTCTTAAGCCTGTGTTAACCACAGACCTTATTTCAAGCGTCTAACTAAAAACCCATTCAAAAAAAAACATTGACTTCCAGACGAGGGAACCGGAAGTGCTAAAATGCTAATTCATTCCTGTAGGACTCATTCCTGTAGCACTCTATTGGGCATCGGCATGTGCACTTAGGAGGCAGGGAGGGACTCACCTTGAATTCAGTTGGCACAATGAGTTTAGGAGTTTCGACTCCAACGAGCATATCGACTCCACAGAAGATGAGGATGGTCAGGATGATGGCAAAGTCACTGATGAGTTTCCTCACCTGCGTGACAGTTAACACAAACACTTGACAAAGTTGTTCTCTGTGACCTGCTGTTCAAACATTTGGACACCTGATTCATTTCCTTGCCAGATGACCTGTTGGATTGAATTAGCTTAGTGTGGCTGACTCACAGTGGTGGGGAAGAACGGGCTGGTCTTGAACTTCTTCAGACACATGGAGCAGGTGTAAGTGCCAAAGAACAGGATGAAAGACATGAGGGCGATGTCTGGGACAACCTCGCAGGCCTTCCCCACCAGCTCTCCTTTGTACTTTAAGCACTCCGTCTTTGTGAGGGACGACCACGTGGCGTTCAACGGCTGCACAGAGGAAACAAAGAGCGTCCTGATTATAAAGAAATAATGCAAATTGCGTCCTAAAAGCGTCCCACCAAAGCAGCGACCAATACTGAGGCTGAGAAGAGCAGACTGATAACTGTCGCAGAGATAAAAACAAGCCGACATAGTGTCACAGTAACCTCAAATTGGAAACAATGTTCTTATCAGACAGTTTTATTTTCCTTGTAACATTGTTCAACAAATACAACTGTCTTCGTCAATTTTCTCTTTATCTCGCCACCTGTAGTTGGTATGTGATTTGAAGTCTTTTCAAGATTGTCAAAGAATTCCAGCAGCGTTCAGACCAAAGTCCTTCAGTTTGAAACAATGCTGGAAGTAAATCAGTGGTGAAATATATACAGTTCACTACAGTATGTTTGAGACAGCATACAGGAGCAGAGATGACATACAGTGGTGATGATGTAGCTGATCCCGGGCTGTAATATGCTGCTATTGGGGCAAGCTGGCACCGTCATTTACGTCCACTAAAGGTGCTTGTTTTTGCCATGACAGGTTCCGATTGTTATTATAAGTGTCTGACATTATGGAAAGAGTCTCACTAAAGGAGAAGTCTTGAAGTCTTGTGAGGTGACGTGTTGCCGGAAGACAACGGTGGAATAGTGGAATACCTCCATGGTGGAAACGTGAGTGCCAGCCGGGCAGAGTTTGTTGTGTTGGAGTACAGAAAGCGTAGCTTAGTGTCATCTAAATGATTTTCAATGTCATGTCATACTGTGAAACCGAACCAGACTAAATAGAAAACAAACCAAAAGTATCAATTTCACTCTGATTCGGATTAACCAAACAGACTATGGCTTGTGAAAGCACCCACAGAGTATGTTTACACTGTGGTATCGCTACTTTTACTTAAGTAAATGATCCAAGTACTTATTGCACCACTGATGACATAAACTATCAATAAGAATCATTTTGTGTTAAGGAAAAATCTCAATAGAAAAGTGTCAAAGATGATTGAAATAATGTTCCTTTATCTCAGAGGACAGCAATAAAAACAAGAGACACTCACCAGATCAGTGTTGTTCCAGTTCCAGACTGAAGTTCCTTCTAGAGGATCACCAATGACGTCTGTACTGTTCTCTGCAAAAACACAACAAAACTAGTTTATAACACTGCACAGTGCATCCTCAATAAGTTTTAACTTGTCTTGCATAACAACGAACAAGTCTCTGAAGCAACAACACTTTGTCTAAAACCATGCTATAATAGCCCCATACGGCTATAGTGGCTTCATCACTGATGCCCATTTTATGACATCTGAATCTCAGCTCAGAGATTTCCCTCGAGGGGGCGTCCCTGTGGCTTAGTGGTTAACCCTAAAGTCCTGCTGGGACCTTTGTTGCATTTCTCTCTCCCTCGTTTCCTGTCGTCTCTCTACTGTTGCTGCATAAAATGCCCCAAAAACAAATTTACAGTAAAAGATATTTCTCTCTTTACCAAAGTGTTGAGCCTAAAGATCAACTGACTAACCAACCACCATTTCCATCCATGGAGCCGAATTATAAGTTAACTTAATTCCAGCCAGGAGTTTCCCTGACTTACTGTCAGTGTTACGTCAGCCTGTTTTGAATGACTAGTGCAGTACTCGTTCAAAACGTGCCTGTCAGAACGGGCCGATTGCCTGGCCTGTGGTGTTGCTGTTTGCAGCTTTCTCAAGAACCGCTCATCTAAACAACTTCACACTCGACGCAGAGCTTCCTTGGCTCTTGAGCAATATATCTGCCACGACATAGTTTAGTATAAAAGTGTGCATCTCTTTTTATTTATTATAATGTGCATATTCTATGGTATTTATCTTATTTTTTTTCTACTTGACATAGAGAACCGAGAGAACCCTCGTACACTGTACCTGAGCAACTAGCTGATAAAAATCTTGAATCTTGAACAGTTACATCCCCTCGCAATGCTGGAGTATACACGTCATTTGGGTGCAAAAGCTCACGCAAACATCGACGGAGAGCGAGCTGTACCCAGCATGCCGTGGGTCCCCTTTTAATATACTACACAGTGTGTACATAACGCACTACTAATGAATATGTCCCGTAGATCTCAAGAGCTCGCACTCATCACAGCACTTCCTCGGGTCCTCGCCAAGTGTGAAGTTGATCGGATGAACGGTTGTCAAGACAAGTGAAGAACAGACAGAAACTCCTTCCAATTTAGTTAGATTTATCAGCTGCACTCACTCGTTCAAAGTAAGCATCTGTTGTTTCCCCCTCCCTGGCATGCACTGTACCCTACTGTATGTGGGGCAGCATGGAGAATAGTATATTTATGTGTGTGTTTGTCAGAGAGAGAGAGCGATTTTTGAAAGCAGCAGGGGATTACCAGTAATTCAGGCCGTCTCCCACTTCATCTCACATCCTCCATCAGAAAATAAAATAAAGATGCATGCTGTGTCGTATTAAAGTCTCATCAACAGCACTTATTTACTTTTTTATAGCCACAAAAAAAAGTTGTTTTGCTCATTGTAACCATCACACCTTAGAAATATCTGGCCATTCATACTAAAACTCAGCAGCCCATAAAGCTGTAATTACTCCTCACAACCAAACAAGCTGAAGATAGTGATCCTCCTAACTACATGTTCCAAACGTATCGACAACCCTCCCTTTAACCCCTCTCATCAAAGTAAACTCACTGTTTCTCTCTAACTGATCTCCTGTTGGTTTACAAAATGCTCCTAAAACCTGCAACAGCCAATGGGTAAATCAATATCGATGTGTCTTATCAGCGTCGATGGGTAAAAGCACACTCTGCTCATTCGATGTCTGGATACCACTGTTCAGCACAACGCCTCAAAGTTAAACAACATCTCACCTAGAACAGCAGGGGCCATACAGAGGCAGTCATATTGCGTGACATAGTCCAGCTTGAATTCTGAGTCGATGGGATAGTGGTGAGCTAATTTGAGCATCTTCTTGAAGGCATCGTAGATGAAGATGAAGCTGATGAGACAGGAGAAGCCCTCCTCAGTGAACCGAGTGAAGTACTGAACCAAGAAGCTGGCGTCAGTGGCCACGAGCACCAGGCAGAAGAACGCCGACCACAGGCCGATCCACAGGCGGAACTCCAGGTAGTCAAAGGCATTATCTCTGTATGGAGAGAAACAACAAATACAGTCAGTCAAATAAAAACGCTTGAGAATACAGTGATTATATTTCAAGTAAAACCTGTAACGTTATGAGAATAAAGCTGTAATTGTTTGAGAAAAAAAGGTAACGTCTTTAAGAAGAGTGGATAATATTTCTAGAATAAATTCATAGTCTTTAATCCCTCATTTCTGACATGAAAGCTGACGGACTCGTCTCACCTGCTTTCTGCGTCGGAGTATTAAAATCATTAAATTATACAACTTTGTTTCATCAAAATAATTAAACTTTAAAAAGATATGAAAAGACTTTAAATATATTGACTTTATTCTCAAATTGTGGCCATAGTACCTGCATGACTTACATTAAAAATAACGTTCATAACAAGCATGTTTGGAGCTTTTTGAATGTCACCAACCAAAGTTTAGCACGATGATTTAATACTTTTTGAGTCCTGAATCATCTTTGATTAGTAACTGTGCCTCTGGCAAACTGAGAAAATGAAGAACATACTTGCTGAAATTGAAGAGCAGCCGTTCAAACACCAGAACAGGACCGGTGCTGCTGAGGATGATGAGAGGCTGGCCGCCCAGCAGACAGAAAACCCCACCGGCGATCGCTGTGCCCAGAAAACTCTCCAACACACCCTGCAGACACGGAGGGGAACAGTCAGGGTTTAATTCAGAACATAAACAGACTACAAACTGTTAAAAAAAAGGCTCAAAATCTCAGTCAGACCTGCATGTTTTCTGTAGCATCCCCCAGCAGACCACCGAAGGTGATGGCATTCGTCACAGTTCCCAGGTAAATAAACAAAATGGCCGACAAGGCCTGAATGTGAATTGCATCGGTGAAGTCACTGACAAAGAAAGGCGCTTTTCTTTTGATGTCAAGTAGGAGACCCCCACAAAACCTGAAAACAGAGAAAGAAAAGATGTCGTTTTCCACAATATGGAATATTAAGCACCACGGATGGATTTCTGAACGGGCACATGACCAGGGGCCCAAAGTGTAAGGGCCCCCCTGACCGTCACCTACAAAATGTAAGTCAAAGAGGCACGTACCGACCAGGAAGAGACATAAAATGACAATAAAGAGACATAAAAAGACTACAAAGGGATGCAAAACAACTACAAAGAGACAAAAAGAGACCACAAAGAGACTCACTACAACAACGAAAACAATGACAATGAGACACAAAATGACTACAAAGACAATCAAAATGATTATAAAAAGGGGCAAAACAACCAGACAAAAATAACTCCAAAAAGACCAAAACAGTGACACAAAACCACAGAGAGATGTATAACGGCTACAAAATGACTACAAAGAGACACACAACTACAAAAAGTCCAAAACAATTACAAAGTGACGCAAAACCACAGAGATGCGTAAGGACTACAAAGAGACACAAAACAATTTTGCACGAGGACCATTGTCTCACCCGTCCAAATTTTAGACTCTACAACAGCCGTTTAACTATAACATTTTTACAGTGTTTGAAAGGCCATGAAATGCTCCGTGTCTAGTTTTAAGGTTGGTACGCAAATGAATATAGCTATCCATTCTCATATAAAAACAATTATTTCAAAATATTGCCTGTTTTTGTCATGACTTCATACCTTCCACTCTTCTTCAGCTCGTCCCCTGTGTCGTGTCCCCCTCCTCCGTGACCTCCATCATGAGGCATATCTCCGTTCATCTGAGAGTCCCCTCCTGCATACATGTTTTTCCTGAAATTCACAAAAATACACAGTTTTGTTCAGTCTGGCAGCCTCTTTACCTCTGATTAACGCTTTATCACATGGAAACAGTTATCTGATGTTGACACAGCCTGCAGTTCTTCAGCATTTAAGCTGCCAAAAAAAAAAAATGAAGCTTTAAGTGTCAGCATGTTGTCATGGCCTCTTTTCTTGTGTTGATGTGTGTTACGTGATTAAATATCCTGATAGATCGGTGCTCACACACAGTAAAAACAAAATGTTCTGAGTTAAACTGCAGCTTTAAATAAAACCCACAGCTGCTCTTTCATTATTGAACACTGTGCTGGACGGCTGGACACACTTCAGTGATTTTGCAACGACTGCTCTTCTATAACATAATATAGTTACTGCACACGCAGCATTCAGAACAGGTGCAGATCTTACATGTTTAATGCAAGATAGTCTTCTTCTCCATATTTTTTTTTCATCTAAAATGTACTCTCTGGCAGTGATTATTTGTCCTCAATGTCTGTGCCCAATGCTGAATCCTGATGCAGATACTTTTTACAGTTGCATTTAAGCTGCTTCTAAAGCTTAACGCTGCACAACCTACCACTGGTTATAATATGACTCTTGTTATACATACAGTATACGAGGTGCCGGAATTACTGTAAACCAGAATTTGTGTCAGCTAAAGCATGCATGTCTTTATGCAGTGTTTCCTGTGTGTGTGTGTAAGCAGGTTTAATAAATGACCAGCAGACTAATACACAGCCTGAGGACCTTGTACAACACTTGTGGTTTCAGATAAGATCACAACAAGTAAATCTCTCGAGGGGTCACCGCTGGGTTACTGTCACTTTTTATAATCCTCCAGGTCTAAGACGAATATCCTCAGCAAGTGAAATCATTTTCTTCCCTGGCATAAAATCAACATGAGGACACTGCTGGAGGGGAAACACAGAGTGGAGATACAAATTAAGTGCTGTATGTGTGCTCTACTAGTCTACAACCAGCGTTAACAAAAACTATGACTAAATATGTTCGTCAACTACCTTTTTTTCAATGACCAAGCGGAGACGATGATGAGGCGGCACTGACGTCATTAAACGCTAACTGTGATGATATCAACCAGCCAGAGAAGAGCCAAAGAAGCATCAGTAAGCTGGACTTCATATTCAACATGTGTACAGACCTTTTGTCAGAGGAGGGGAGAGATTTCGGAGGCTCTATCCTGATGGCCGGGTCCCACTCTCCAGGAGGAAGCACAATCACCTCATCCAGGAACTCATCGATACCGGCCAGCAGGTCTTGTCTGTCCTTGGCCTTATACGCAATGTCATGAAAGACCTGAAGACAGACAGAGAGGGACGGGGCATTCAGGTGTGAAAGAGACCTCCAGAAAACTGTGATATCATATCTGAGGATTGTGAGAGTGAGATCCTACACATACTAGACATCAAAAACACAACACAATATTCTGGTATAATGCACCAATGAATAATTACCATAGAATTGAAAACACAGTGTCAGCAAAAATTAAACAATAATGTGTTCACAGACATCGTATTTATAGTGTGAGTATTATGCTAGATTCCTCTTATATTGTCTACTCTCTGTATGTTTTCATAGGGAACAAACAAAACCTTAAAGCATAAATATTGTGAGTGAAAATGACATGCTGCGTTACATGAAAGATCTAATTTTGATATGTGTAGCAGAGTTTCACTGTCAGCATTAAAACATAACGTCGATGATTTGTGTTGATGGCAGTCTAACCTCATCTGACATCAGCGTGGCGATCGCTCTGCCGATCTCATGGTACGACTTGGCTTTGCCTTTGGGTCCGAGCAGGATGAATAAAAATCTGCAAATGGAACAAAATCATTTGTATTAATAATAAAGTTGTTTATCTGTACTTTTCTGTAACGGATACATAGTAGCACCCTTTTCATATTTACATCTGTTCAGGTGTGGTTTGGTGATGTGCAATTTGAGTTAAGGTTTACCGCATCTTTTCTTGATCTATAGAACCGTTTGCTTTCATAAGAAAGTGCCTGTGGTATTCACAGCTTTCTACACATTCACTCCGAGCACAAAGACAGATTGTTATTCTGTTTTGTCTGCAGGGAGGCTGCTGCATATACCGGCCATCCATTCAAATAACTCTTCGAGCTATATTATATGTGTGCAATGAGTATGGCCATAATGGTGACGCATTAGATACGTCACCATAGCAGAGAAATTCCTGAAGGACATTGTTATATATACACAACATTTACTAGCTCATTAGTAGAGAAAATAAATTTGTTTTATGGCTCCTTGGTTACAACAACACTACAGAAACCAGTTCAGTGTTGCTGCTGTAGCTTTATGACACTCATCAACAGCCAGACAACAAACCCTAGGACACAATAAAAGAAACGCCTTTACAAGCTAATCTTTTATATTAGCTCTGCAATTAATTTTACGTTTATGAAACCCATATTTCGTTTTTAGAGAGACCGATGTTTTTATTTCTTTTTCTCTCTAGAATTTCTTGTTTGGAAATTGTATTCTTTTCTCTCTTTTTGATATTTTAAATATAATATACTAATATATTTGTCTGTTTTGTTTTTTTCAACCGATCTGTGCATTTTCTCATGTTATTGAATATCTCTCCGTATTATTTTATTTTATTATATGCACAAGTAAAGAACCAGAAGAACTACAGTTTGAGTCTTTAAATTACAGTGGTGTATTGGATTTCTTTCTAAATTATGGCGAACAAAGGAAAAACATAATTTTACATATATCTGACAATATAGTGTAATCCACTTTTTTGTTCATTGGTGATTTTACTGTACTACTTTTATGAATATTTTCGGACTTTTTAAATCATACTAGGTTTTTTCCCCAGATTTCTGTCAGTGTTATGAAACCTTAAATAGACGTGTGAGTCAGCCTCAGTTGCACCTAAACAACTAAAACTGTCTCCATGGAAATCCTGGACTGATGCATCTTCCTACATTAAACTTAAACTTTGATGTATTTATGAATTCCTGGAGTTCAGACACGAGTCTCAGCCACCTTGTGGGAACAGGAACCTCCGTTAGGGCTCCCAGCATCACAGC
>CAKALG010025246.1:3856-19996 GCA_916700815.1 Helicolenus hilgendorfi
ATAATATTCATATTTAAAAGTCCAGTGTGTAGGATCTGGCGGTATCTAGCGGTGAGATTGCAACCAACTGAAGCCTCTACTGTGTGCCAAGCATGTTGGAAAGATATGGTGGCTGACCCGAAAACGCCAATGACCCTCTATGTTGTAAGAGTAGCGTAGGTCATTTTGAGCAGAGCCAGTGTTAGTGTGTGAGTACATAGGAAGTGAGTGGTGAAGCACGAGAGAGAGAGAAAGCGGCCTATTGAAAGAGGCCGGGACACGGGTGTTGGGGTATGATACATTCACAGTGTAACTGGAGCTGCAGTCTTGCGTTGCCATTGGCTCAATTTCGGCGAGTGCAGACCAGATTTTACTGCGAATGTGTTGTACCTTAAAGATATGACGAATGGACGCATAACATCTCCTCGTTGCCCGCTCCCTACGTAGATATAAACGGCTCATTCTAAGGTAACAAAAACACAACGATTCTTATTATCAGGTGATTATACACTAAAGAAAACATACTTGTTAATATTATATTCCATTTCTGCGAGTGAAGTGAAGTGAAGTGAACTGACGTGACGGTCAACAGAAAATATCTGAGCCTTACTCACCCTCTTTGTCTGAATCCCGCCGTCCAAGTGCACAGGTAAATAAAGTGAAACCCCACCCCTTGCATGTGTGCAGCCTACACAAATAATAATAAACAACACAGGATAAATACACATTTTGGCTCTTACAACATGTGTACACTATTTTTCTCTTCTATATCATATTCTACTGAAATGGCCTATGTTGAACAATAATACATTATAAATATAATTAGCGTTTTCAGTCCAAAAAGAAAATCCGGTGTTTTCTTGTAAATAAAAAACACAAGAGTTTTGTCTCTTTGCTTCTATACTCTTTGGACAAACCACAATCAAATATCATTTGGTGATTTACAGTACTTGAATATACTGTTTTATTTGCTAGTAGTTTTTCAAATAATTCAGAAAATGTTATAGCCTACACATGTGCATAGCTGCTCCTCAGTTACTACAGTGTGAAGTACAGGAGGTTGTGAGCACCGAGTGAAGGGTCAGAGCAGCAAACCTTGTCACACCATCGGTGACGGGCTGCTTTGCTGCCTGCAGCTCTGCTGTCTCCCCTGATGTGTGAAGTGTTGTCTTGAACGCTCCCTCCCTGCAGCTACATCGCCTGTGAGCTTCTCGCTGCCATAAATGCTAGCATGCTGTCTTTTTTTGCCTCATGCTAGATTCCTCTGCTCAGTGAATAATCGGCACCCCATGCCAGCTTTAATTAAACATGACTGATTGATCTCACATCCAGGAAGATGTGCTTGGTCTCTTTGGTTTCTCTAGGAAATGTTCTATATATTAAGTATGATTGAGTATAAATCTGTGGCATTTAAAAGTTTTTTCATCGGATTAGGGCTTTCATGTCTTAAATGGTTTGAGATGTTGCTGCTGCTGGATTAAAACTTCTGATCTTGTTTTTTGTGCAAACTCTGATTGATGGGAGTTGTTATTGTTTTCGTCAACATCACCATATTCTCCATCATCGCTGGATGATGACTAAAGCTGACAAGCAAACCATCAACATCTCGTATTGAAAGACATTGTCGGTGTCACATTGTTAGCAGGAGGCTCTGCATTGTGCTTTTCTTCTTATTGTTTGAATCAGAAAGAGAGGTAAAAAAAAAAAAAAAAAGCCAAACAATGTTGTCAGAGCAGAATCCAGCTGTTTCATTTCAGCACCTGATGACAGAAGCAGTTTGTGTCTGAGAGCCACCAGAGGAATCAGGCTGGAAAAATGTGAACATAGCAGTCACAAACAGTACAGACAGACGGGGGTGACTGCTGATGTCCAGGAGCTACTTAGCAGGCAATTTGGAGAGAGGACAGCGTCTGTGTTTACCGGCATGTGGCGATGCGTCAAAGCTGGCTGTCGGAATGCAAATAAAGCAACATTGCAGATGCTTGGCACGACCACACACACAAATTAGGTGTGATTAAAGTTGGGAAATAAAGAGATGAATTATTTGTGTCCTGTCTATGGAGCGGTCACCTTAACCACAGTTAATGATAATATACAGTTGATTTCTCTTTGTGGACGGAGTCTGTATAGTAACTGTGACTTGCCAAGTTGTTTAATAGAGAAATTATATAGAGACATAATGGGCCATTTGAGTTTCTGTTGAAAGATCACGTGTTAAAGCATTAGCATAAGTGCTTTGTTTTTAAATGAGACTATAGTGTCAAGGTGAGACGAGACAGAGGCATTTAATTGGATGATGACTTGGGTATTGTATTTTTAGGAGGGGGAGTGCCACTCAAAAGCATATGGTAAAAGCTTTTACTGAATATACCGGCATGATTAATGTGGTTGCCACCTGACCTTTCTGCTGTAAGGTCAAACCTCCCCTTGACTAATGTGTCTCAAAAGCCCCTTTCAGACACACACCTCGTTAGGTTAATGGCAGTTCTACATGTCGGTCTAATGTCTTAATGAGTCCCATACATGTTAAAGTCATGACAGCAGTCTTACTAGGTCGGACCAAGTAACACATCCAACGCAGCACAAGTCCGAACTGAACGCTGTTAGGTTAACGTCACAGCAGCGAGGTAAATAAAATGCATGTCTCGTTCGCCTCATTAAGAGCAGTATTATGAATCCATCACTTAATTATACACAAAGAAAACAAGAGCGGGGTTGATAAACCGGAAAACACTTCAAATGAGCCAATTTTAAAGTTGTTGAGGAAGTTCTTCTCCAGTCAAATCAGTCTAAAAAAAGATGATTTGCTCCTTGTGGAGCAAAAACAACCGTAGTAATAATGAGACCTGCATACATTTTTGATTTTCATTCTGCATGAACGGCATGTAAGAAACTACCAATATCCAGCAAAATGCTTTCCATACACCATGTGGCCAAATAGATATTAAAGTCCCAACTTAACATATCGTCATTCTATTCTTGGGTCCTCTTGAAATAGGCAACGGGATGTGCTAGAAAATGTATTCAGGAGTTCACCGTGAGAAGAGGTGTTGTATCTGTCTTGCACACAACTGTCTTTATTTAACCCTTTGAAGTCCGCAATAGTGCTTATTGGGATGTCATTTCCCTAAAATCTGTACAACCTAAGCTAAAAGGTTATGAGCGTATCGAGTGCAAAGGCGTTTTGATAGTTTCGATACGTTCTGCGCATAATATAAGTGTACAAGTGTACAACATGACGTCGCGAAAGACAGAAGCCTCAGCTTTCCGCTGCTTTTTTTTTTATAGATTTAAATAGGATCATGCAAACAACGATCTTCCACGGCCGCCCGCAGGAGGTCCGTATTTAAGGCTTTAATGGGAAAAATTAAAATAAAAATGTAACGCTGATGCAGCCTGTGATTAAACAGAAAACATGTTTTTTCCTTACTTTCCTACAATGTCACTACTTTCTCTCGTGCAGCAGGTGCCAAACATTGATTGAGCATTGTGGCTCTTTTCGTAAGGGTCCTGTCAAGTCTGTATAAAGCTATAAGGAACATTTACATAACAGTTAGGTGAGGCCAGCAATGTTACGTATTTCCTGTCTGAAAAATTTGCTAAAATTGAAAGAATATTGAAATGTCCTGTTT
Organism: Helicolenus hilgendorfi; assembly: GCA_916700815.1. NCBI lineage: Eukaryota > Metazoa > Chordata > Actinopteri > Perciformes > Sebastidae > Helicolenus > Helicolenus hilgendorfi. The sequence goes on from CAKALG010025246.1 coordinate 7,468, forward strand.
AGGTTATGAATGGCGTTACCATCACCACGTCTGTGGCATTCCTAATGTGTGTTTTAAATACTGTATTTTGCTGACAGTGTGCAAGTCTGACTAATCCACTTGTGCCTGTGACAACTATTACAACCAAATATCTTCTTCTGTATTCGTACAACCTCAGGATAAGACATGAGAAATCAGTCAAATCCGTGATGATCGGTTGCTATATTAAGTTACACTAATGCCCTCTTTTCACAAGTAATAAAACCAGGCAGAATAATTTAAGTTCCACTCTACCTTACTAACATGAAAAAGATCTATTTCTGGACATGCATGAGACCAGTCTTCAGTTCTTTCGCCAGCAGAAAGCTGACATGTACCACACTTCCCCGTCGCCCCTCGTGGCCATCCGTTGTCATCTGTTGAGGTCAAAGCCACTGGCAGGACAGAAGAGGACACAGCATGTGCCTGGAGTACAAGCCTTCCCTTTGGATCACATCACACAGAAGCAGTACGGACCTTTGTTTATCTCAGAAGTCACACACACTTGCCCTTGGCGCCAAGGACGTCCGCGCTGTACAGTCTGCATCAATTTAAAATCGTGTAGCTTTGGGACAGACGGGAGATGAATCCAGTAAGACTGTGTCCTTGGGTCTGGGATTGTTTCTTATAATTCTTTTAGTGTTGTAAATATCAAAGCTTGCTTCTTCTGCAAAGCTCTGTGAGCAATATCAAAAGAAAAAACTGAAAATAAGTGGCTTCTTTTAGTTCTTGAATACACATCTAAAGTGTTATTGATGTGAGGAAAACATGCAGTTTGTATCGCTGTGCTTTTCAGTGATCTGAAATTAGTGGACTCACCAGTCGTTAGGTTGGACCAGTTGGGATCTCTGGCAGTGAATTCAGCCTGCGGTTCTATTAACGCTGACAGGAGCTTGACTGAATGACATGCAGGAGGCAGCGGTGTCAGTTAGCAGTGACCCTCGAGGAGCAATTATCTCTCAATGGCTCGTTACGACTCAGGAAGCTGTGAGTCAGGGACACGCCAGCGAAGAGGAGGAAGAGCAGAGGGAGGGAATGGTGGGAATATACGGGAGAATGATAGAGGGAACGTCAGCAGTACATCAGGAATGAGAGGGATGAATGCCGGGATTAGTGCCCCTGCTTTCAATGTGATCCAAAAAAAATGAGGAGTTGATAATTGGGCACTGATGGAGCATTTGGATTTGTGTTATGATGCAGAATTAAAGCGTCATCAATGCTGCATTGAGCACCAAATACGGTATAATCTGTCTGTGTCGACTGGGAAACCCATTTAATGAGAGATTTTACACGAATCACAGAAAACCTATTTTCCAGCCATGCAGATGTTTTTTTGTTTTTCTCTGCTCATTATATGATCCATTATCTTATCTGAGATATGCATTTCTCAGTTTCCTGATGCCATAATACAATAGAGGGGAATGTGGTTTTGTTTGTGTTGCTCATAGATTTTGTCATTGATTTCCTTGCTGATTATTTTTTCAATTAATTGATTGTTTAATTGATAAAATGTCTAAAAATAGTGAGAGAATTTGTTGTTTTGTCCGACCAACAGTCCAAAACTGAATATTCAGTTTACAATAATATAAACTAGGGCTGGAACTAACGATTATTTTAATTGTCGATTAATCTGTCGATTTATTTTATGGATTAATGGATTTGTTGTTTGGTCTATAAAATGTCAGAAAATGGTGAAAAATGTCCATCAGTGTTTCCCAAAGCCCAAGATGACGTCCTCAGTTGTCTTGTTTTGGCCACAACTCAAAAATATTCAGTTTACTATCATAGGAGTGAAGAAACCAGAAAATATTCACATTTAAGAAGCTGGAATCAGGGAACTTAGACTTTTTTTCTTTAAAAAAAATGACTCAAACCGATTAATTGATTATCAAAATAGTTGGTGATTAATTTAATACATTTTTGATCATTGCAGCTCTAATATAAAACAAAGAAAGTCTGAGACATTGGAGAAACTAATACCAGAGAATTTTGGGCTATTTTTGCTTGAAAACTTGACTAAACGTTTGACTAAAACGAACAAATTATCAAAATAGTTCAACTAATCGACCGACTAATTGATCATTGAACTAATTCTTTCAGCTCTACAGGCCTAAACCACAGAAAAAATACTGTTAAACAATTCAGTGTCCTAGTTTATTCTGGATAATCCTCAAACTTTGCTGTTCGAAAGTTTACAGTTGAACTAATTTGCATTATCTTTGCACACATTATCTGATTGCTATGCTTCCAGTGGCTAGGCCCTGGATTTATTTAGCCTAACATGATATCTAGGAAAGGTTGAATTTGCATATAGTACAATATATGACCTTTTACAGAAATGCCCTGTTTGCACAGTTACACACAGATAATGTACCAAGAGCAGCCAAACGGAAGAGAATAAGAAACAAAAAGCAAGACTGAAGTTACAGAGAGTATTCTCTCTTTTCTTCTTTTCATTTTCAGGTGGCTTTGCAGAATATTCCATGCAACCCGATGCACTAAAACAGTGAAATCTGAAGTCTTAACTATATTAGTTATAGTGCAGAGTTTCTTATGTTAGCTCTGATAGCTCTGGCATAAGTTCCAGGCATCCAGCATTTCCAGTTTAAAGAAGAAACACACAGTTATTGCATCTATATAGAATATAAACAGCCATTTATAAGACCAGTTAAAGTCAATATGTGCTCTTAGCTGAGCTTCGGTGCATCACACGACGATTTAACTGAGCAGATTTCCCACCTATACGCTGCATAATTCATGCTCGCACACTCATCAGTCTCACCAGTCGCGGTTTGAGGATAGATTAGATGATAAAGTGCTGCTAATGAGTTTTCATGGAACGTGCTTTGAAATAAGAAATCAATTAGACAGGTTACTTTCCTCAAAGATCAGCAGCTGCCAACGTTGGGAGGCATTGCTTGCATCGCATTGATAATTTAAGTTATTTAAACCCATTGTGTGTCCCCCAGGGTCCTTTGAATGCACGACTCAAAAAGCTCCCAATTATCTTGAGATAATCAGGATTTGGTCTTGGAAAGAAACATTTCCCCATCAAAAAGTACTTCATAGCCATTTCCCTTTTAGCGCATTCGAAGCTTAGCAAAGTGACTCATTGGACATGATGTTCAAATGTGGTTTTATTTAGTTGTATGATTAATAGCGGCGAGGATTTGCGTGAGTGCATGACCTTTTTGACTCTTTCCACTTTGGTCGGAACAGAACTGCATGAGCTAAATCCCCCCAACACTGTGATTAGTTGGATTATTGTCAAAAGCACAGCTACCTCAGTGACAGCTCTGCACAGACTCTGTATTTGTCTGCTGCTTCCTGCTTTTTTTCCTCACTTTTTCCTTCAGTTTTTCATTTCTGTGGAACTTGATGCACATTTTCAGCGACTGTCTTTTTTTCATTATTTCCTATTTTGTGTTTCTGACATTAGATTAAATATTGTTATGCTCTTCTTTTACCAAACTGCACTTTTTTAGCAATAGCGACGAGGCTCTCGGGTAGCAATGTGTGTCTGTCTGTCTGCTCGTCAATGTGGTCTAGACTGAAATATCTCAACCACTTTTAGATGGATTACCATGATATTTTGTTTCGACATTCCCGTCCCTCTCAGGATCAATTGTAATAACTTTAGCCTGACCTTTCATCTAACTTCATCATCAGGTCAGCATTTCAATTTGTCTTTGTTTTTAGTGCAAACTAAGATGGTGAACGTGGTAAATTTTATATCTGCTAAACATCAGGTGGCAAAGAAAAGTCTGAAAAGTTGCGAAAGAAAAAATATGATGTACCTTTGCAAAGGTAGTTCTCAAGCTGTGGGCGGTATTTTCTAATGAGCCTGCATGAGACACAGGAAGGCCAAATCTGAATGATTTGTTGAATCACATGTTTTCTGATTAAGGCAGCCCACAAAAAACTGACTGGGTTGTCTTTTTTCACAGTTTGTGGGCTGGTAGCAGTGGGCAACTTCAGGGTCTGAAAAGTGAAGCCAATGCAGAAGTGCCTTAAACTTGCATTATTTCTAATAGCCAGCAGGAGGCAACTCCTCTGGTTGCGAAAATAAGTCTGATTGTATAGAAGTCTATGAGAAAATGAACCTATACTTCTCACTTGATTTATTACCTCAGTAAACATTGTAAACATGAGTTTATGGTCTCAATCGCTAGTTTCAAGTCTTCTTCAATACAGCATGATGTTCATTTAGTAAATTATGGTCCCGTTTAGAGTCAAATAGACCATAAAGCGGTGCATACTTTAGGGTGTGGCTACCTTGTGATTGACAGGCTGCTGCCACGGCATTGTCCGGTCTGGGAGTTGTCCGTGTTTTTGTCTTGCAACTTTAACCCTTTCACAGTGTGTTTTCAGTTCATAAAGTTAATTGTAACCTTTTAGTTGCCTGAAAACGTCTTATTCAGCATTCAGTTGTGCTTAGCTCCACCCTCTCGTGTCACTTCGGTTGCAAAAATCCAAGATGGCGACGGACAAAATGCCGAACTCGAGGCTTCAAAACGGCAGTCCACAAACCAATGGGTGACATCACAATGACTATGTTCACTTCTTACTGTATATACAGTCTATGATCAGCATGTTAGCATTGCGAGCATGTCTCCAGTACAGCCTCACAGAGCTGCTAGCATAGACTCTTAGTCTTGTTAGCCTGTATTTTTCTTCTCGGTCAGTGGCCTACTGTCATTTTCTTATACTAAAGCTTATATTTGTGTTAATCTGTTTGTGTTTTCCATCCCCTTCGTATGAATCCAGTTCAGGTTACCAAGGTGATGTTTTGGGTTGTCAAGAGGAGATACAGTATTAAATGGATTTATGATATTGTCACACTCAACTAAGCATGCTAGGAGCAGGTTAAATGAAGCCCTCGAGGCTTATTTTGTGGTTTGTTTGGGCAGCTGAGAACAATAACCTCTCACTGGGTTGACAAGTGCTTCACCACACTAAATGCTCCTCCTGTCACACTTGTCGTCTTGTGTTTTTAATCCTGCGGTTGCTATGGGTATTTTGAAATTTAATAATGCGCCATTCTTTTTCTGTCATAGGTCTGAGTTTAATCAAAGCTTAGCGGGAGGCCCTTCTGTCCTTTATTCCCCCAACTATCATTTCCGTATTAATGCCTTGAAATCCCCAATGTGCCAAGGCGATTCACTTTAATTCTTCCTTGTGGTTTAAGGATAACAGGATGTTTTGGAAAAGAGGATGTATGAAAGATCTAACAAGATGTGTGTTTGTGCGGCAGGGGGGTTTGGTTTAATCTTTTAAAACCTATTTTTCATTTTGTTGGAAAGGTCACAGCAAATGTGACTTACAATTCCTCCTCTAGGAACAAGGTCTATATTGATTTTGTTGTACCTTAGGCTGAAAATTATCCTCCAATAACTCAATTTCAACTTAAACACTCATGTACTAAATCTAATTTTTCATGATGGTGATTTTTTTTTTTTCACCTTTTCACATGCTGTCTTGTGCCGGTTACATTTGAAGCTGCGAGTATATTTTCTCCACTGTTGCACTCCACAAATATTGATTTTCAAAGCCTCGGCCTCATGTTATTAAAAACTGCTCCACATCATATTCTTTATTGATTTTCTTTGTGAGACCCTTGAGAGTTGCGTTATGGCAAGTGTACATTTTCTCATGGCCCACATTACATATAGTATGTGTTGTAAGTGCTTACGTTTGGTAACTCGTAAGCCTTCTAAGCTTACATTTTATCTCTGTTAGCCAGTTTAACATTGACAGCTGAGGGCATCCTTCACTCGCAGAGTCTAAGAGAGATTAAATATGGCTCCTTGTTTCACCTCCACAAACACGAACACCTGTAATCAAACCACAGTTTTAGTGTCTCGTATATGGCTCATTACTATGCTGCAGTCTCTCTGGAGCGTTTTTAGCACCAACAAGGTTCCCCGCCCTGAAGTAAAGTGAATTATGCAACACAAGGAAACTGAGAGACCCTGTCTTGGGAGTGCTGCTGCAACAGCACACACACACACACACACACACACACACACACACACACACACACACACACACACACACACACACCATCCAGCTTCCCGTTCAGTGAGCACAGTGAAGTCCTAACACAGTGAAGTCCTCTTTCTGTTTGATGTCCGTGGCAGCTGTCTGTGAAATGGGATATGCTGTCACTCTGGTGTAGGAGTCTTTCTGAGCATGTTTTCTATTGTTATTCTGTTGGTGTGTGTGTGTGTGTGAGAGAGAGAGAGGTTAAGTACTGCAGATACCTGTGTATATACAGTATGTGTGTGTGCATATCAGCTAAACCTGTTCCTCCACAGGAGAGCTAAATCCCATCTCCGTGTTCTGTTCCTCTGAAAAATTCATACTCCACTCACCGTTTTCTGACACGTCATGTCCCCGTCTGAGCTCAGCACCAAGAGCCGAGGAACCCGTTCCTAAAAATAACTTCGTACTGTTAAAAGTGAAAATGGAAAACTTCTGTAGTGCTCTATAGAAACTCAGAGTGCATGCTATATATGTTTAAACAAAGCACAAAAAGCCCAGTAGAAGTTATCTTGATGTACTGGTTGTCAAACAGATTCAGATGAGCTGTTGATATTCAAACCAGCTGAGATTAGTGAATTACCTTTTAACGGCTTCCTCTAATCTATTAAATTATTAATTAAATGCTAATTATGAAGCCAGATGATGATGGACTTTAAGAGCAGCTGAACACTCTAAGCAAATTGCTACTGCTCCTTTAGATGTCTGGATGAATTTAGAGTTTGTTTATAATTTTTGTCTTAAATTATTCACATCTACTTTACATAAAATTATTTTTAGGTGCCTTTGGCTCAGTTGGATAAGGTCATACTGCACCATGAAGGGCCTAATTTCCACTGGGAATGTTTGGGTGATTTGCAGACTACTTTGCGCTGGGTATCACCTGTCAAGCAGCGTCTGACAGGCTGAAAAAGATGAAAAAAAGCACTTGTACCTCTTTTGCATGTTTTACATTTTTTTTATATCCTCCTAAAAAATATGCTAGAAATAGCAAAGTGCTCATTGTAAACTAGATGGAAGATCAGGTCTCTGTCAAAGAAACTAAACATGATTTTACATAGGGCTGCCCCCTCTTAGTCGATTTGTTGACTTATCGGTTGTTTTGGTTTTAGTCTACTAAGATTTCCTCAATTGATAAGTATTTTTTTTTGCTTTTTTATGCTTAATGACTTCTGGTAAACACAATATTTATAGTGGTGCTTTTGTGTGATACTTTGTAGAGAAACTCAGTTTTACAGATCTGTCAATTAAATTGACTACTTGATTAGTCGACAAAATCGTGTCAGTCAACTAAGAATTTCTTTGGTTGAGGACAGCCCTACTAATAATAGCTCAATATAATAACAGCTCAGCTGCGTCTCAGCTATGTCTCTTCTAGAGTGTGCCGCTCAGTTCACAGCAAAAATAGACAGTGGAAATGATCTTTTCACCATATATTGACATCATACCAGCAACATTACTACAGTTTCAATATCTATATCTGTAGAATATGTCACAGACATAAAAAAATATAAAAATATTTAATTTATCATTTATTTTTAACTCAACATTTATTTTTTTCATTTCAAAATACAAGGTCTTTAGCATTTTTTTTTGTGGACAGAATTCCTTCATTTGTTAACACAATGCTTTTATTCTGAAATATGTACAGGAGAGAGTTGTAAAAGATGCAGTGATTTGCATGGCTCCATAAATGAATAGAGTACCGGCTTTTATTTGTGGATTATTATTATTATTATTATTTACAAACGAGCAGGCTCCTTAACCTTTTTTTGTCTAAAATAAATATAAATGTCATTTATAATGAAATTAAATGGCTATTATAAAAGGCAAACTCAATGTAGAAAGAAAGGGTTGACAGTAGCAGCGCAGCAGCAGAAACGCTATCGGTGTGGACAACACACGTGAGAGACACAGCAGATCAGCGAGTTAGCCGTCACGCGTTGCTCATGCATGTGTGGAAAGCACAATAACCAATTTTGTCATCATTTTTTTTTGATAGATTGATTTAAATGCATATAAATCTAAATATAAACCTTCTGGAGGCAAATCCTGACAGGACCTTTTAACTCACATATTGATATTAAGTAAAGGCAAACATATACATAGAAAATGTGTATAAATTAGTTTGAAAGCGCCGTATCCAAACTGTGCAGCACAGCTCAAACCCTCCCATTGATTACCCCTTTAGCACCCTTTGATACTTCAGGAGGGATCCGGCTGTGTCAGACTAGCATCCATCACTCAGCTGGAAGGGTCCAAAGTGGTCTACCGCATTAGAGGGGATTCCTGTGGGAAGCCCTCAGATGTTAAAGGGCCACAGATTCGCTGTCTCAAATGAGATCAGCAGCTCTCAAAGGGGACTTGTTTTGCTTCGCTGTGATAATGGATGGGAAAGCTAATGATTGCTCAAGCAAAGTGCTGTTTTCCTTGCACTCAGCTGGAGATCAGGACCGGGAAACCTCGGGATTCTGTTTCTTCTTTTACAAGTCACAGCTTTACCCTTGAATAGAAAACAAAATATTAAATATAAACCTATTGTTTCATGAATGGATTTGTGTCGTGGGAGCTATTTATAGTTGATGAAGATGTTGAAATGGGAGCCAGCAGACTCCGGGGGGAAAAGATCTGTATCAGCAAAGAGAGAATCATGCCCTGTTTGAATTGCTAATGAAAGCAATCCTTCCACGGTGCTGAGCAATTATGCTTTATGAATAAATAGCCGCGAGTAAAGATTTCCGTATCTGCATTGTTAATGTGGTTATGTTATTTTGGCATGATTTTTACTCTTTCCCTAGTGAATTTTAACTTATAATATACCTCATAATATAGGTGTTGATGGAACCTTTTTTTCCTCTTCACACTGAACAATTTATTTTTGAGTTTCTCCTCATTGGTTCGGTGTCTAAAATTCCTGTTTCTACATATAGAAACACCTTTGAAAATGTTTGAAAAGTAATAACTGTAGGATGAAATATGCACAGAGGTGATGGGAAAAAGACCTCTAAGTGTTAATTTAATAGTCGGCAGCAGTCTACATGTCAGACAAAGACAAACAGTGGCTGCTGAGTCACTCAATAAAAATGATCCAAGGTACTTTCAATGGACATTTACTGAGCAAGTCACCTCCATATTTAATGCCCTTTGGTCAATGATAAACTATAACTGTCAGGAGATTGTAAACAACGAATAATCTCTCCGCTGGCAGTGTTGTGTTTGATTAATTGGCGCATAGTGAAGCAGCATTTAAATGGCTTTACTCAAGCTTTTTCTGAATAAGCTCTTATTTAACCGAGCAAGCAAGTATTCAGACCTAAACCAGCTAAATTGTCAGTGCCGTTCCAAATGACCCATATGACTGCTCCAAAAATGATTCATATGAGCCTCTATGGTTATAGGTTTTGTTAAATTTAGGCAACTAAAACTACTTGGTTAAGGTTAGTGAATGGTCATGGATATGGTTAAAGGCCCAGACACACCAAACCATCAGAGAACTAGTGTTGACGAATGCCGTTACGTTGCGTCACGTAGATTTTATCTTGGCCTAAAAGTTGCACTTGAACAAACCCGCAAAGACTACAGCCAACGAGCTATCTCTCCACACCAGCAGGTGGCGGTAGTCTGTATTCGTCATTTAAAAAGGGAAACCGGAAGACCGAGGGCTACGAATATACAAGTCATTCTTATGATGCGTACATGAAACAAAGCGGTGTTTGCCAACCATTCTCTTAGCCTTTTGTGTGTGGACTCTTGACTTTACTCGTTGGCTTGCTTTCATCACTTCTGTTTCTCTTCTTGAGCACTGATTCCCTTAAGTTGAACCGTCAATCAGAGGGATTTCTTTCACTGACGGACTGCGCCGCCGTTTCGACATGCTGAATTGGCCGAAAAACCTCCGACACGGGCAAACTAGAGCTGACGGTGCGAGACAAACCGCAAAAATTATGCCTACAGACGCTCACGCACAGGTCCAAATTGGCTGATGGCCGATGGTCGACTTGTTGTGTCAGGGCCTTAAAAGAAACCAATGTGGACTGTTGACACAAACAACGTTTCCCAAAGCCCAAGATGACATCCTCGGATGTCTTGTTTGTCCACAACTCGAAGATATTCAGTTTACTGTCATAGAGGAATAAATAGTTGGCAACTAATCGATTGAGCGCTGCAGCTCTAAATATGAGTTAATATGCATTCCATAAAAATACTTTTCCACCTGCTCTTACTTTGTAAATAATGACTTCCTGACTGAGCAGTAAGTGATATGTGGTGTTAAACTTTTCATTTGACGTCAACCAGATGTACAGTACACATCAGCACTATTTTATCTAAGTCTTCTGGGGACGAGAATCACTGTTACTGGATTATAGTGAATGATATTTTCAGTTATTGTGGTGCCAGTATACGCTGTGTATTGTGCATCCAAAATCATTGTGTGCTTATCCGGCACAGCATCACACCAACTGTCACTGTCTGCAGAGCTAATATTATGTTTCACTGTGGGGTCCCAGCTATAAATAGAATACAGGAAGTCAACCAGGAACAAAACTCAATCGTCTGTGTAATAATGCCGGTCTGAAAAATAACCCCATGCAGTGTTAATCTCATTTCATTCTCTGGACTCCTTCCGGGGCCAAAACATGCTTCTTAGAGTAGAGAAGATAACGCTGCTTTTACTGCTGCATGTGAGAACGCTGGTTTGGTCCTGTCTAATTAATGATATACAGAGCCTTTAGAGGACGGTTCTTGATGGGAGGGTGGGGGGGTTGAAGCCTACACTATGTTTTGCATAATAACTGCAGTCAAAGATCATTTGCATTCAGGTCATAAGAAAGTCTTTCATCAAGTTGTGATTATGTTTTCGGTTATCATTTTTTAATAACTTTCTTATCGCACATACTGTGTCTTTCATGCTTCCAGGCACACTTAACCGTTGAATGCTGAAGGTTTTTTTTAATGTAAAAATTACACAGCTCAGTTTTTTATTAGTACTATAAAGTCCTACATGTTTCTTTTTACCTCCACTTCTCGCTGTAGTTGAAGGAATAGCTTGTCATTTTGGGAAATAGGCTACTGTACGCTTTTCAATTGTTTTATAAATTAAATTAATAGCTTATAAAATGATTGAGATAATGTTTATTTCACCTTATAATTTGGCTAAATCGCTACAGCTATTTTTGCTAGGTCATGTTCTCTGTTAAGCTGATCTTTTTTCTCATTTTCTGCTGCATGATGCCAGTCACTTGACAAATTCCCATTTCTTCCGTCACATTCCCAGTCCGTCCTAACCAGCTCCCACTTTGCAGTAGCGCTACATGCTCGGCCATGCATGTACTAGATAACTCACATCATCATTATGATTAACAGCAGATAGGGTGTTGGAAGTGAAAGCAATTAATGAGGGGTTTGGGTGAAAAGGGGATTATGTTGAACGATCCAACACCAGCACAGATTCATTCAAGGACCTCCGGGGCAAATAGTTGATTCATGAACCTGAATGATTTTACCCCAGCTATTTCTCCTGTCAGTGAAAATGAAATAAAAGCTTGAAGACAGAAGCTTGATGACTCCACTGTGCGGGAATAGGCCTATATATTTTTTTTATGCAAGTAGACACAAACCAAATAAAGTCTCTTTATAGTTCTCCAGGATGTGAATCATCCGGTTTATTGGTTTTGCTTACATTTGTCTTCCTCTGACAGCTTTTGTCAGCAGAAAATGAAAAGCATCACAATGAAATGAGAGCTCAATGAAATCTCTCTAAAAGGGAAAACGCTTTTCAACTCACACAAGAATGTTGTAATTAAACAGTGATATAGTGGGAAATAAAAAAGGTGGCTGTACTGGAGTTAGTGCTCATAATGAAGGAACAAAGGACCAAAATCCATCATATTTTCAGAGGAGTTTTGGTTCCTGCCTCTCGCTTGAAAAGTTTCATTGTCTTATGATTTCCATCAGTTTGAAGAATACACCGTGGAGTAAAGTAGTCACATTTTTCATTATATTTGCCACTGTATCTGAGATGCTATACAAAAATGAAGTTGCAGTGAGTTTCCAAGAAAATCACCTCATCCTCATCTGTTACTTAAACATTAAGTATAATGCCACTAAACTTACTGAAGCTGAAATGATTAATAGATTCATCAATTAGGTGATCGCCAGAAACGTCATGGCAACTGTTTTGATAATAGATTAATAGTTATTAATTATTTTTCAAGCAAACATGCTAAACCTTCCTCAGTTCCAGCTTGTCATTTACAGCTTTTATTAGTTGTACGTGATAGTAAATGGAAAATCTTTTAGATTTTTGAGTGTTCGTCGGACAAACCGATTTATGGTTGATTTAGGGGTGGTGGAGGGGGAGGGAGGCAAAATCAATACAGCATTGCAATATTTCGCGTGGCAATATTGTATCGATACACGGACATCAACTGTCGATCTTTTATTATATAAACTATTAACCTCTTACCAA
>CAKALG010025255.1:0-10275 GCA_916700815.1 Helicolenus hilgendorfi
GCACGAACATGCACTAATAGCAAGCGCCGCCAGCCCGGCGATGTCAACAAAGCGCAGAGAAACTCGGATTACAACACACAAAGAGGGAGAGTGACTTCATTCTCTGCTCAGGTAGACATTACTCCTCTATATCTTTACATAGCAAATAGTTCTTTGCTGCTATATTAATGCTCTGAATATCGCATTAAGTTTAACCGTTAAACTGTATAAAAACTATTACGTAATCCCTGTATTGTAATTACAGATTTACAGAGAATAACAGATCAATATTTCTTTCGTTTTAGCCATATTCAAATAAAAGACACATAAAGCTGACTAGATGACATTAAAAACAATTAAATTAGATACTGAGACAAGCATCGAGTCACTCAGTAATGGGTTGACAAACAACTAGATCTACACCCACTTTTTTTTCAAGTTAGACCTGATTTCATGCTGATTCTCTCAAGCTACTGCTATACTCCTCTCCTTTCCAGAAATGCTAGTCAACCACCTGGAAACAAAATTAGTGGCACCTTTATCCCTACCAATTTATTTCTCTGGGAGGAACCAGGGCATATGACTCATTCTGGGAAGGGGGTTACATCATGAATAGGTGCCGTATGAAACAGACCACAAGCTCAGAGAGGAACACTTTCCACTAAAGCACGAGCACAGACCAAACCTTGCACCTCCTTAAAGAGGTGAAAGATATAACAATATATCTGGGATATTATGCATCAGCAGAATGACTTTTCTTTCTTCTAATCTGCATTGTAACATTCGTATGTGTCTGACACAGCTGCTGGCACTGACACAAGAGAAAAAAATGAGTGTACTCGTCACCTAAAGTTCAGAGGTGAAGACAAAGGGATCAGGATGCAGAGCAGAGTGGGGAAAAAACTCTTAGCTCTACTATTCATCTTGCCATGCTTATGCAGTGTATACTAATGGGCTTCTTGCAGCCTGCTCTCTGCTCAACCCTATTTCCCCAATGGGAGTGCTTCCTCCCTGCAGCAGAGCCAGGCTGTGCTAATTCTGGAGACATCCAGGTCTCGAGACCCGAGCCTTGCCAAGCTCTCACAGGTGGGAGGGGCCGGCACAATATGAGGCTGACAGCGAAACGAACCCCTGGAAGAGAAAAAAAAATAAAAGAGCATCTGTATAACCTGAGAGGTTATGTGCTAGGAGCAGGGTGCAATTGTTTTCCTCATTTCCTCGGGCTTGTAAAGCTGATCCACTATCAGCGGCGGGCTGTTATGCCACGAGCATGGCAATGAGCTGGCTTTCACTGGGCCTTTTGACATTTCTTGCCATGTAATAGCAAGCAAAAAGCTATTAAGCTGGTAATCAATTGATGTATCCGGAGGGAAAAAGCATTCTGATGGCGCAGACGTTCTCTAACATGATTGAAAGTTTCTTGTTTGTGGTGCTTACCTAGGCTTTGACACATTTTATTTCTTTTGGGACAAAGAGGCCGTGGCATTTAATTTTCTGAATAGCTTATCTGCAAAATGGCATAACAAAAAAAAGAAAGAAAACCGATTTATGCAGAACTAACACACTAAAAGTTCAATACTGACCAAATTAGCTAGAACAAAAATACCCACCCACACACACACACACACAATTTGGACTCAATATATTTTGGGGAGAGGATGATATAAAATCTGTGTGAGCTGGTCGGTAGGTGTTTGATAGGGTGTTGATGGGCCTGACAGATTATACTGAGGGTGACATCAGCTCCCAGTTCTGAGTCATCCGTGTCCCCAGGACGGTCTAGAGACAGACAGCTGTGGGGTGAGAGGGAGGTCATCACACACACATCAAACCACATTACATCATCCGACACTGATTTTTTTTGTGAACTTTGTGGGATCCAGCAAAGCACCGATGATATATACTGTACAGAGCTTATGGTTAGCGTAAAAAAGAAAAGACCAATTTTCATTTTTTTACTGTATGTGTGTGTGTGTGTGTGTGTGTGTGCGCCTGGTGTTTCTTGAAAGCAGATTAAATTTTACTAAACACTACAATTTGGTGGGGCGCCTGGGTGGCAGAGAGGAAAACCACTTGGCCACCATCACGGCGATCCGGGTAGGCAGGATTTGGAATCAGCCGTTCCATATTGTAAGAAAAAAAAAAGGAAAAACACATCAACAGTATATTGAGTTAGTGGACTAAAATAATAGCGGCACAATTCTGGATATAAATTCTATCAGTCGTATTACTGGCATGATTTACGTGTTGAGCGTGAACTGTATTACTCACTGGCAATTCAACAGAGACAGAAGCAGCAACACATTGTATAAAATGGTAATGTGAGCCGATTCTGTGTTGGATGTTGATGCGTTCAATTTTGAGTAAGTTATTAGACTGAAAGAAGGGGATGTGATTTGGGTTGCAAATTGCATCCATCAGGTTCACAACAACGCGGTCGCTCAAATACATTTATGCTGCATATTACTGACTGCTATCACATGGGATACAAAACACTTAATACAAGAAAGAAGCGTCTTTCAGCAGAACGTCCTGTCCATAAAGATACCAGAGAGAGCAGCACTGCTGACCAGACAGACAACAGCAGCACGGGATTAGTTTCATCTTCGTAAAGAACGACATAGCTGCCAAAGAAGTGCTGTTGAAATCAAAACAGCCGACTCAGTTTGTGTGTGTGGTCACTTTCCCTCCATCATGGCCCGTGCATATGTGCAGCGCTGCTTAGCCGCAATGGCCTTCTAAAGGAAAAAGACAGAATTTAACTGCTCCCGCTCATTTCGCAGATTTTCCAGACAAATAATTTCAGGTTTGTGCCCCGCTAGCGCCAACCCTCTGTCCATCCCGCTCTCTCTGGCCTATAATTACACGCCATTCATTTGATTTGTTCATTAGTTCAAGCCTCGGCTGGGTAGAAGCAAAACGGAACCCTCTTATTAGTGGTTCATGACTCGACTCTCTCCATGGCGAGCTCTGGAGCTACGGTGGAAAACAGCAGCGGAGCAGTGGGAGAGGGGAAACTGGCGGGAAGACCTTATTTTAACCCAAAGCACACATCTTCACCAAGAGAGACAGCAGGGCATGCACACTGCCATAATAAGTGTATATCCGTAAAACCTCCTACATAGAAACACTGCTGTGGTGTTCAGAAGGTCAACCAACCCATGACCACCAAACGCTGATATTACAGATAACAAAAACTAAAGGCATGAACCAAATATCTGGCAAAGAAACACTTTTTCTGTGTGGATCATAGGAGCATTTTTTTCCATATTATGCACTGTGGTGCTTTTGAGACAAGTTAATCAAATCAAAGCTGCTTTAATCCACAGAACATACAGTTGTAAAATTGTGCACAACAGCTATATTTATACTGGAATAGGGGAGGATACTAGATCTTAGGGTCTAGCATGCTGTCACAGATTTGAGTTTACTTTGGATATGTTAATATATTCCTGTAAGTCACATATCTTCCAATAAAAGTATACCCTTTCCTCTACCTCTATCCAGCTCATTTATAACATTTGCTAAATGTTTAGGTAAGTTATTTGTGTTTTGCGTTTCATTTGTTGTTGTTGTTTGTTGTGTTTTTTACATGTACGGAGCTCCTCTCCTACGTCAGCCTCACCACTCAATTTTAAATAGCTTGAGCTCCTCTGAACACTTCAGAGTCGTCAGTAATTACTTGACAATTACAATCCCGAAATATGCCTCGTCTGTGTAGCAGGATCTTGTGAAGGAGGTGCAGTTGTAGACGAGCGCCTGTGCCCTATTTTTCACTATAACCCAATAATTTGCAAGCACGAAATAGCAAGAAGCAATGTGCTGCATGGAGAGCAACTTTCTCTGCACACTATTATGAGTCTCTGCTGTCAATCGGCATTCTCGTGACTAACTAGAAGCATTCATATTTAAAACTGTTTATTCCTAACTACGGGGAAGATATGCAGGTTGATGTCAGCTGCATTCAGTTCTTTCAAATCAAACTAATCATAAATATGCAGCATAGGATATTATAAATATTCATTGATACATACCGTGGCCCCTATATACATATAGAGGTAAAAGAATTTGCATTTATTTTCTATTTTTTCTATTAGATTTTATTTTTCTATTTGTTTTCAAGTCGTTGGTGAAGAAATATATGGGCTCTAAACAGTCAGCTGTTTTAATTTCCAGACTGAATTAAATCTAAAACTGCACAGGACAGCACGGGGAAGACATTGTTCTTAGAGCAAAACGTTCAAACTACAAATATATCTTTGGTTTTCTAAGAGTCTACAGTCATGTTAGGCCACAGTTGGGCTGTACGTTGGCACAGTAGTGCTTCAGGCTAAAGGATGTCAGCATGCCATGCTAACATAGACTGTATATAAGAAGTGGTCGTAGTCACCGTGACTTCACCCATTGGTTTGTGGACTGCTGTTTTGAAGCCTCGAGTTCGGCCTTTTGACCGTCATCATCTTGGTTTTTGGCCGTCGCTATCTTGTTTCTTTGCAACCAGAAGTGACACGAGAGGGTGAAGCTAAGTACAACCAAACGCTGAATAAGACAGTTTTAGGCGACCAAAAAATGTTACAATTAACTTTCATGAACTGAAAACACACTGTGAAAGACTTAAAATTGTAGGATGAAAACAGGGAAAACTCCCAGACCGGACAAGGCCGTGGTAACGACCTGTCAAACACAAGGTAGCCACACTATAAAGCATCCCCTGCTTTATGGTCTATTTGACCCAAAATGGGACCATAATTCACTAAATGAACATCATGCTGTATTGAAGAAGACTTGAAACTAACGATCGAGACCATAAACTCATGTTCACAATGTTTACTGAGGTAATAACTCAAGTGGGAAGTATAGTCATTTTCTCATAGACTTCTATGTCAGACTTCTTTTTGCAATTAAAAATTCTAATCTGAATATAGCGCTAGAGGAAAAGTCAGGGGATTACCAGAGGCTAAAAAGCCACAGAAAACAATGTAAAAGATTACAAACTCTACACTGAATACACACAAGTGATGTATATCTAAGTGCTATCATAGTGCATTAAAACAAGCAGGCAACCTAATGCATGATCTCTGCTCTACAAATACAAACACACACATGTTTTAGCTCACTTGCTGTAGCTTCACTGAGGTTTTCAGTTCATTATTCAGCAAGTATCAAAATAATAGCACAGGTCACGAGATGTTATGAAATAAATATTTCAGACGGTGCGAATGAAAGCCAGAAGAAAGGTACAAGAGCTATATCCACTCTCCACATGAGATCAAAAGCCAGGTTCTTTATTCTTTACACACACTGAGATCAGATGAGAGCTGGTTTAACGGACTGTCATACCAACAGGGGAGCATTACACCCCAGTGGTTTTCATCCACATGAAAAGCAGAGCGCTGCCGAGAGTGGCAACGGATGAGGTCTTCAAATCGCACAATTCCTTTTTCTTCCTTTTTCCGTGTACAGTTACTGCACAAGCCAATGTCATCACTCTGCACTGCAGGAAAAAGAAGCTTTATGCCTCATCGGGGTGTCAGCATCCACTCCTTACACAATTACTGGATATGCTGCTGCTGTAATTAAAGTCCCCTTTCAGCACTCCACACACCATGACCTTTTCCAATGCAAACACTCATTGTCTCAGTTAAATCCAAGGCCCCTCTACTGGGATGTAAATGGACGTTTTTATGTTGGAGAAAAAGAAAAATGTATGCAAGTATGCTCATGCACTGGGAGAAAAATGTGTTATAGCCTCATCTGGGAAACAGGGCTTGATGGGTTTTGAGAGGGTGTCGCGGCAGCAACACTCGAGGAGACAGAATACCCTTGATAGGCACCATCATAACCTATAATCAGAAGATATGCAAATGATAAAGATGTTTCCCGTGACGCTGCAGTGCCAGTCGTCTTTCGGTTCCCTGGGAGCTCTCCTGTCAGCGCTCACGCAGGAAAATGGGAGTGATAGCAGAGAGGGCTGTTTGTTTAACCTGTCACTGGAACAGCCGGGTTGAGAGGGAGGGACCAGATGGAGGAGCAGAACAGACAGGGAATCCATCTAGAGAGGGTATTGTCCTCTCAGTCACTGGTATACGGTGCGACACAGAATCACAAAATACTCACTGGAAATAGAAATGTTTTCCAACTCACACCAACCACTACCAAAAAAGTATTGGCTGAAGTTGAAGAGTTTGCTGCAGTATCATTCCTTTTGTGCTTAAAAATTAATCATGCACAGGAAAAGAAGCTTGATTATATTCTCACAGTTTCTCTCTCACACTGGCTCACAGAGATGAAATGTGAACAGACACACACACACAAGTGTCTATGAAATGACACCCTATTTTGTTCTCATTTAAGCTTTTTATATTCAGTAAGAGGGGTGAGGTACAAAGGGCCTAAAGCTGTCTTGGGTCATTAAACCACACATTTTCTTTCTTCTTTCAGAATGTGTTTTCTGGCACTTACAGCAGGCAAAGCTGACAGATTAGACAAGAGAGGGGGGGTGTTCCTTCACAGGCTGGCTGTGGGCTTCGGGAGGGTGGGCTGCTCACTGTTGCTTGGGGCAGCAAAAAACCACGCCTGTCACTGTTTGACGGGCCAATCCAGAAGTGCGGTCATAGGGAGGTATGATTGATGATATTATGTACTCACACAGGATCTGAATGCCAGCACACTCCTGTGATTTAATCCCTGTTCCTTCATCAAACATCCAGGCGTGGCAGATGGACTGTACGACGTCTGTACCTCTCTTTCCCCCAGGCCAACGCCATAAGTGTCAAAGCCACCATTACTAATCAATTCTTTGAGGCAGTAATAACTGAATACAGGAAGACATTTATATGAATTCATATGTATGTGTATGTTCAATCCACTATAGTGCAATGATACTATATTATCAAATTCTGATTAAAATATCAGAATTGCGTTGTTTTTTTTCCCTGACATATCAGATTAAAGAAATGGGGGATGGATTTGTTGTGACCTTGGCCTTCACCTGTACATTAACCGAGTAGAAGAATAGTCTCCATGGCTGCTGTATTGATACGTGGTTAAGCACATTTCTATAATTATATGAAAGCCAGTCATGATAAGCATTTCCTTGAACCCAATGAATTTAGAAGAAAAAAAAAGCCTCTTGGCAATTAAATTGTCTGACTAAATGCTTTGATCAGCCTTCCTGTTTGACAAGACTGACCCCTAGTGGTCATTCAAGACACTTAATTTAAAACATGAACATGCACCCCTCTGTATAATTGTCAATACCACAGACATATTAATCCCTTTGTCTCCCGTTACAAAGTAAAACACAAGGGTCAGGCAGGCTGTACATCGGCACCGAGTCTGCTAACACAACCTTCAGCATGAGAGACAGTCAAAGCTGTCAGGCAGTAAATCCAAGAATAAGCAGAGCTACACTGCCTAGATTAAGCCAACCATCCCCCAGTCAGACCACAAAGAGCTTCATTGTACTTGGATAGCATATAAAGAGGAGAAATGATTTTGGCAGTGATTTTCAATTATAGTTTGGCCTCACTGGCTTCAGAGGGTTACGAAATCTCTCCCGAATGAACGAGATGTACTGTATGTTAAATGCTCAGATGCTGCAGAGGTGACAACATTGAGGGGAGACTAATGGAGGACAATGACACAGAAAAACCACTGTACTGAAAAGCATCTAAAACAATGGCTGGACAGCAACTGTATGTCCATAACAACAAAAATATGAAGAACTACAGTAAACAATAGGTGCAAGAAGAGCACGTATGATCTATGTAATAAAAGGCAACAGTGTCAGTTGTCACAGAGGAAACCTACCTGAGCATCCGAAAGACACACGACCTCAGATCAAAGAAGAGGTGGCCACTGATGCATCATTGGTAGCGACAAATTATCATCAATACCACTCTACCACATTATCATCAATCTCTCTCTCGAAAGACAAAAGTATCTCTCCATGCTAAATCATGAAATCAATGCGTTTCTATCACGGAGAGGAATTGGTCTCCCAGTGATCTCTGCGGCTGAGTAATGTGAAATCTATCGCAGGTTTGTCCACGTGGCCCGGACAAGATCAAAGACGAGACCCCAGAAAACTTTGTATCGATCACAGGAACGCAACTGAGGAGTGACAATGGGAGTGGAATTTGAAACACTTGAAATTGAAGATAAATCATCTTTAACCTGCTGTACTATTATTACCTACTATATTGACAAAATGTCACTTTGTTTTGTCAGCAACACTTTTTTTATGAAACATACTTGAATTTTCACATGTTTTAAAAACAGCACATCCCCATTTCAATCTATGCAGCTCAGTGCTGATAATTAAAGTTCAAATTGGTAATGATATGGACATCAGAATCCCCAAATTAGATTTGATGTTTGAGATTTACAATTCTTGATAAGGATGCTCTATTGGTGCACTTGAGAACAAGATAAAATGTTATTATATAATGCAGAGTGAAAAACTTCTTCCTCATGTTGTTCCACTGTTCAATTTTAGTGTATCCATAGTTTAAGCTGTTGAGGCACACTTACCTTGGGCCACTTGGGATTGAGCTCACAAGCCTTTTCAGCATCATCCAGCGCCGACTGGTGCTGTCCCAGTTTGAGAAGCGCCGCTGAACGGTTGCTGTACAGGATGCAGTTCTGTGGGTCAGCTTGCAAGGCATTGGTGTACAAATGAACAGCCGACTGGAAGTCACCGCGCTGACACGCCTCGTTGCTCTGCTGCACTTTCTCCATGAACTCGGCTTTGCTGAGACCAAACCTGGCACCTTCGTCTCCAGAAATACATCTGATAGGTCTGCCCGCTGTCCGAGAACCGAAGATGGAAAACTGGAGATATGGACAGAGAGGAGTGAGAGGAGCTATAATCAGTCTAATTGAAAAATCTCATAAAACTTAACTGACAGGAATGCACTTGAGCAAGGAACTCAATAACAAACTGAATATACTGTAGCAGCGAAAATGTGAAGGAAAGTTAATGTGTGAATATGAAGCAGGATGCTTCTGCAACAGTGTATGACACTGCATGTATGCCAAACCGACTAATACTCTCCCACAGAAACAATATATACAGTAGTCCTATGTGATAATTGAGCTGAACTGACCTTTTACACTCATTAAAAATTTTTAATGAACATAAATAATGTCTGAGTTTGATTTAGTATGGCCAGCTCCAGGATTTTGGTATTCTGCATGCTAGCTCAGTGTTATGGCTTTCTGGGACACTGAACTAACTAAGCTTAGCCATTGTAATTTGTTCCACTTGTGCGTTTCCTGTTATGAAAGTGAACACCAGTGTCTGCTGTGAAAAAGATAAAAACCAGGGAGGATCATATAACTGTATGAAGGTTATGTCTCTACTTTAATTTAGCTGAAATCACAAATTACATTACAGATAAGCACACTGAGACGGACGGGGTACAAAATCCACTGGAACTCCCATTGTTTGTGAAATAATAATGAATCAAATAAAACTAAATGAATGATCAATTTATCTTTTGGGATATATTGTGACATGACCTTCCAAAATAATCCATGTTATTTTGAATTGTTCTGCAAGTTTTTGTCCAAATAAAAAGCAGGGCTGTCCCGAATACCGTTTTTTTGGGAATCGCAGCTTCGGTGAGAATTATTAGAAGGTATTCGAAGCTTTTTGTTTTTTAATGGTGAAAATTAATAATGAATAATGTGAGATTATTCCTTATTTCATGGGCTATTTCGGGATTTATACATTATTATTATATACTTAATTATACTTATATATATGAAAATTAAAACAAAGCATTCAAATAGTAATTTGGAGATTGAATACCATGGCAACGGTTGTAATATAACTGTTAGTGCTGTAGTCAAAGTGGGGTTAATTCAATAATCTAATTTTGTCTATGAAGGTCCACCAAGGTTAAATATAAAGGAGGTCTTTAGCACATACTGTAAGGTTTTATCTCTCACATCCAGTTGGTTCGAAATAAAGCCTGTATCTATTCTGATGTTCAGCCTTTTACCTTTTATTCTTCTCTAGACCTTTTCAGACTTGACAACCTGTGTTTTCTGTTGCAATGTTTATTAATGCAGTAGCTGACAGGAAATAATCTTGGACCAAAGCTGTTGCCCTAGCAACATAATGGCAATGAAAACGTCTATACCGCAGTTTAGACACACAACAATAGCGAAAGTTCAACCTGAATGATAAAGATATCTTCATTGCGCTGATTAATCTCCAGGGAAATCAAGGTAATATCTGCCTTCAAGCAAGGCCATCAGCATTAATGTGGGATTGAATCTATTATC
>CAKALG010025256.1:0-11649 GCA_916700815.1 Helicolenus hilgendorfi
TGTTCCTTAATTTCATTGTCTTCTGTCTCGATCACCAGGTGATGGTGGTTCACTTTTACACTGTCATCTATAGGCTTTAGTTTCTGTCTTTATTTTTTGAACCTGTTTTCGCTGCTTAATCAATTTGACATCCTGGATATATCCTTCAATCGCATATTGTAGATACTTCTGTCTGCTTCTCTCTGAAATCACTTTTTCCCAAAAATTAGCTAGATATTTATGCAGGGAGTGCAGTAAGTGACAATGTGGGCTCTATGGTAGCTCTGATGGCTTGACGCAGTAGCAGCGGTGGGGCAGAGCTTTGCAAAGGGTTTGTCACTGACTGACATGTGGCTGTAGTACCAAGCATCAAAAACTGTGAAGTAGCGAAAGCTGCTGCACAATGTCTGGTCAGATTTGTTTTTATTGTTTTCTTATTCTTTGACCAGGTAGTTCCTGATCCATCTCTGCAAATTTTAGATTATATTATTTAGGCAAATTTCTTGTATGTCTGCATATCGAAGAACTTTCACTTCATTGTTAAATGAAAAAGAAGGTTTTGTAGCTAAACATGTACATATATCTCAAAGCACACATGATATGGAACATTAGCTAAGCTCTTCAGATACAGCTGAAATAAAGAAAAAGGTGTAGAAGCTCTGGATAGTGTTATCACACTAACACAGCACTACTTCAGGCAATAAACATTTATAGATGACAGAATTTTATGTTTACATGTAAATGTTCCAGTTCAAGGAATCAAACAGACGAGCCAACGAGCCTTAACTTAGCTCCAGGAACATAAAGGACATTAGCAGCTATATTTGAGCATATGGTGGTGACTCATGAGACTTAAATGCTGTAACTGAAAGTTCTTTAAGAGTTTTTCTTGTTCTTCCTGAAGTGAGAAAACTCTCACACGGACAGCAGGTCACAGTTCCAAATGTGGCACTGTGAACACACTTCAGAAAACTGGTGTTTGTGTGTTCATTAATCTAGCACCGTTATAGATGGTGTGAAAATTAATTTAGTTTGCTCTCCCTCCCTCTGTCTGTCTTTCTGTCTGTCTCCCTCTGAATGACTCAGAGGAGCTGTAATCATTATCAACGTCATGTCAACATGTTCCTGACTGCTCAATCAGGAAAGACAAACAGGAAGTCGGTGTGTAGCAATCACTTACACAACAGAACCTGGTCGATATATTAACATGCGGCTGTGTTAGCACACTTTTATGGTCCTCTAGGGCTAGGCCTTTTTGAAGCCAATGCACACACCTTGTTTTTATGTAAAGATCGGTGTGACAAAAAGTGCTCTCGATAACTTATAAAGTATAGATCCCCACCTTCTACAGATGGCAACAATTGTAGTCTTGTAAAATTATAACTTTTACAG
The DNA here is from genome assembly GCA_916700815.1 of Helicolenus hilgendorfi. Taxonomy (NCBI): domain Eukaryota; kingdom Metazoa; phylum Chordata; class Actinopteri; order Perciformes; family Sebastidae; genus Helicolenus; species Helicolenus hilgendorfi. The sequence goes on from CAKALG010025256.1 coordinate 1,372, forward strand.
TAGTCGGTACAAAACACCACCACACATCTCTAGTTGTGTGTCTTCAATGTGCTTCAGTATCACAGGGTACAGCTTTCCTTTCAGGCACATTAGACGTGAACTCTGACCTCTACACTCAGAGCCTCACCTAACACAAGCACACGCAGAGACGCACAAAGACACACAAAGACAAAGATGTGCTCAGATAAATTCATCATTTGAGTCATTTATCAATTAAAAAGGCTACACATGCTGCTTTTCTCTGTTTACATACCTATACCCCGGTTGTCACTAGGGCTGACGATTTTGAAAAAATATCTAATTGTGATTATTTTGACTAATATTGCAATTGCGATGTGATTTTTCTATTTTAGAAGGAATGATAATTTTTACATAATTATTATCATTTTTGATTGAAAAACATATTAAAGTGATTGTGGTGTGATTTTTGCAGGGATCTGTACCCAAACAAAGATGTAGAATATGATGTGTAAGCCAGGGCATCTCTGCAGCACCACAATATTTCAATTAAAATGGTATTTTGACACACATTTCACCTTTGCCAAATATTGTGCTTGCGATTTGAAAGTTGCAGTAGGCCTTATTACGATATCAATAAAATTGATTAATTGTGCAGCCCTAGTTGTCAGTTTTGTTTTACTACTTTCTCACATTTTAAAGACTAAACATTCATTAAATTAATCAATGAATTAATGAATCAAATACTCTGGAAGACACTATGGTTTAGGAGAACAGTGGTGATTTACTGCAAGGCCCTTTAACTAATTGTAGCAGTTCATGTCATGACTTTGTTGACCTCTAAATCTTTATTATTCCGACGATTTTTCTTAACCAGCTCAGTGATTACAGGGTAGCATAGACCTAACTTTTTACCAGCTACATCCTTTAGCTTTTCATAGGGGATCCTCGGGCACCTAGTGTGTCCTGATCCGAACTAAAGGTCTCCTCCCAGTCCGCTGTGAACATTACATCTTTGAAGGATGGCACCCTGTCATACCAAGCACCCAAACCACCTGGCAGGCTTCTCTCAGTGAAGAGGAACAGTGGTTTTAGTCCAACATTGTCATTCTTTCACTCCACAACTAAAGCTTGTGACTGTAGATGAAGATCGGGTCAAGTATTGGCTGGTAAACCAGCTGCTCAGCTTTGTGGCTCAGTCCTCTTTAGTTCTGTCTATTTACCTGAACACAGCTGTCATCTGTGATTACATTGCCGTTGAGATACAAGCGTTGGTTTCTTTCAAATATGACACAGCTGTGGTCATAAATAACCTTTTGTGTGGTGGAGGGAATAAGCCTTCCTCTCTAAAATACCTCTTCATTTCAAACAAAATGTCAGGCTGGGATGCGCTCTGGTGATTCAGAGGCCTGAGGTATGAGCCATGTGCCCAGCGGACCTGGGACAAATATTATTAGCATGGCTTTAGAGCTGCATGATTATGTGCACCGTGATAATAAATAGTAGATAATTGTAATAATCTGTGTAGGAGGCTGTGGTTGAAGGAACTATTGGTTTGCTGACCTTTGTGTCTTTTATTAGCATCTATGGCATTGTCGGCTACCTAAAAATTGTAATGAAAGAAATGGAAAATTATGCCATACACCGATTACATTTGGGATTATAAGCAGTTATTAACATTTATAAACACTTAGTAGTTTTTGTTTTGTTTATCTTGCTGTAAACATGATTAAGTTTCTAGTCTAGTGTACTTCTCTGTGAACGACCGCAGATGTGGTAAATCACATTCTTCAGGGTGTGGTTCATATAAGTGCTAATTTTGCACTTCAGGTTTGATGCCTGTGGCATCACAGACGGGGTTTACGACCAGTAGCACAGATTAGATCCTCTCCTGATCATATTCTCTGAGATTTTGAACGGTTTATTTTCCCTATGGAAACAGATCTGCCTGGAAAAACGGACAGAAAATGTGCAGCCTTAACACCCACTCTCTTCCACCCACACTGACATACGTCTGGCTCTTTTCCTCTCCAACACCTGCAAGCCAGCGCTCATCTCTATCTCACCTCCTCCTCTTGTCTGTGTTTAAATGCGTTTCTTCTTCTGAGATGCAGAAATCAGCAAGTGACAGTCCTTATCAGCAGAGTATTCCTCTAAACTCCTGGAAGATTAGTTTGGATTTATTCTTTGGCAGAAGCACGTTTGCCTTACATAACCGCTCAACTGGCTTTAATCAGCCCGTTAGATCCCGGCAAATCCTACAGATGGGTCCTCCTTGTCAACGCAAAGGCATTTGTTTACACGCTGCATGTGTCAGTGTGTGTATGAATAATGACAGTCAGTTTGCAAATGGGATTTTGATGTCTGGCATTGGCGCGCGTGTTTAATTTCATGCAAACGTGTATGACAGTGGAGCCGTGGTGTGAGCGGGCAGGCTGTTTGTGTAATGTGCGGGCCAGCCAGCTCCACCTGAACAGCGTTTGTGAGTCAGGAAAAAAAATGCTGGGAAGGGACGATTGGCAGAGAAATCCACAGAGCAGAGATGGAGAGCATGGAGAGCTGCAAAGTGGAGAGGAGGTGGTGTGGGGACAGAGCCAGAGCAGAGCCGACGAGAGAAGAGAAGAGAAGGGGAGTGCAGTTATGTAAAATAGCAAACCTCACGCTGACCTAACAGCCGGCCATGCAGAGATGTAGTGATGTAACCTACACAGGCCCGCTGGTATACATCTCATGCTCTCAGTAGCTCACACACATATACAAAGTGAGCAGTGTTGACCCTTCAACTCAGTGTTTGTATTTGTAGTTTGCCTACTTCAATATGTTTGTTTAACATCTCTAATCTGTATGGATGTATTTGTGTGTGTGTGTGTGTGTGTGTGTGTGTCATGGGCAGATGGTTGCTTGTGGTGTGAAGCCACCATGTGCTGGTGTGCATATTTTATGCAATAGTAACACACCCTCATTCCCATTTTTTCCATTATTGATTAATCTGTCAATTATTATTCTCATATCAATCCATTAATTGTGTAGTCTAAACAGCTCCAGAAAATAAAGAAAAATGATGTTCACTCTAGCTTTAAAAACGAGCCAGCTACAACCTACAAATTGCAAGTTGCATTACTGTGTTAAAGAGATTAGTGGCGTTAAAAGAATATACGTTAATACGTTATTATCACGTTAACTTTGACAGCCCCAATATGAACATAAATAATGTAAAAAAAATAAGTGATTAAAAATGTTGCGTCTCTGTGTTTCAGGACTACATTGACGCCCACCCTGAGACCATCGTCCTGGACCCCCTTCCAGCCATCCGAACTCTGCTGGACCGCTGCAAGTCCTACCAGCTCATCCACAGGATAGAGAGCTGTATGCAAGGTGAGCTGTTTCATGAAACTTGGGTGAGATATCTCTCTCACTACCTGGCTCACAATAACAGTCTTAACGTGTTGTCTGGTTACACAAGTCGTCACTACGTTCCAAAGCCTTCAGCACCACCACTTATTTCGGAAGACATGCAAATTTACACACAGTTTATTTGGTACACACGTCTTAAATTAACGCAGTCTAATACAAAATCCCTGCAATTAATTCTACCTTCATGAGTCTGTAATGTTCAGCTTTTGTTGACCCCGTCTTAAGGCGCTGACACACCAAGCTGACAGTTGGCCGTCGGCCAGTTTGGGGCCGTCAGTGAGCGTCTGTTGGCCTAGTTTTTTCCTACGTATCATAACAACGGCTTGTATATCCGCAGTCCTCGGTCTTCCGGTTTCCCTTTTTGAGTGATGAATAAAGACTACTGCGGTCTGCTCTTATGGAGAGTTATTTCATCTCACGCAGGCGCAGATCGTACGTGGTAGTTGGCTGTCGGCTGTTGTCTTTGCGGTGTGTTTGAGTGCAAATTTTTGGCTAAGACAAAGGCAAAGGCAACTCCACTGGTGGCCTTCATCACTGCTAGTTCTTTGATGTCGTGTTGGTGTGTCTGGGCCTTGAAAAACTGGCAACTGAGTTTTTTTTTTTTTTTGCTCTGTCACTTTGCTGTGTGACAAGAAGCAATACACAGCGTGACCCGAGTCACTACACAACATGTCATGGGTTAAAATTAAGTAAACATGATTAGTGTCTATGTTCCTCTCCCAGTCTTCAATATTATATAAAAGCAGAAGTTGTCTAAAACAATAAAGGAACTGTTGCCCTTCATGGACAATGCTTTCTGCCTTACATAACACGTCTAATGTTATTAAACGGATCGAGTCGTGGTAGCTGCTGCTTCTCTGGCTTTCCTCTTCGCTTCCAGAGGGGACACATGGATAACATATGACGGCGCTGTCGCCTCCCTCCTGAATTATGTTACTCGACGCTTCCGAGCAGATGTTTAATTCTTGCCAGCTGATATCATAATTCCTCTCCTCCCTTTCACGCGACAAACGCACCTCTCCATTCCCCCCCTGCCTGAAGCCAGTGTAAACTTGGCTGTGTGTGGGTTTCTCACTGATGGATCAGAACTTGACTCTGAGTCAGTCCAACACCTTCCTCTGTCACTGAGACCATAAACTAATCAGCAGGAGATATCTTTTGGCTGGAAGCAGAGAAATGCATTGACGACAAGAGCACATTCCCTACACACACACACACACACACACATACTGTAAACACACCTGTGACTCATCCACATTTCCTTTAACCCCATACATGGAAGGCAGGGAACATAAACCTTTTAAGTATTACTTCACAGATCAGCTCATGACTCTGCGAGGGGCCGCGGTCTGGTGGCAGAGCAACGGATCAGAGGCGTTTCAGCATGTCGCTGTGTGTCATTAGTTTCTTAAAATAGAACTGCGAGAAGACGTCTTTTTATCCAAACAGACATGATGGCTGTTACGTAACAGAGAGTATAAGCTGCATCACTCTGTCTTGCTGTGTGTATTAGGTTTGAAGGGGAAGATGGCTCACTGGCTGCATTTATAGGAAGCTTGTTTTTTTTCACCACTCTGCTTCCATTAATGCAAGTGGGGCTCTCTGCTCACACTTAGGCCTGCATACCAAACCTCCCTGACAACTGTGGTTGGTTCAGACACGAACATGGGAGTGTAAGCCATTATAATCCTGCACCACACCACTGTGATTGTAGAAAAAACAGCATGTGGCAGAGGATAAATGTACTTTCTTCAGTCAGAAAAACTGGGTTACGGTTAAAATAGTGTGAGAGTGTGGAAAGTCTACCTTGCTTTCTTAGACACAGTCACTTCCTCCTCCTTATCAGCAGAGGCCATTGAGTCCTGGCGCAGCTGCCAAGGCAACCCAGCGCTAAAAGGCCACAGAGAGCCTGCCATGCTTCAGTCTGCATTACTCAGAATAGTACTCAATAGGAGGAAGCACTTGAGGTGCGCTCGTGCTTTCTCTAGAAACCTTATTTTATCACTTGAGTGGGCTCTCAATGCTAAATAGCCCCAGTCACAGTACATAACTGCTATGCTCTGAATTGTTTAAATTGATATAAACTTAGTATTAGCTCATCTTAACGATATGTTTAATAGAAAATAGCCAGACACGGGCCACACGAGCGCTAATGGATCAGTGTCACTGATTCATCGTTGTGCTTATTGAAACTTTGGCGGCGCTTTGTTGTCCGACTTGGTTTTGTGTTGCCTATTTGAGCCAGAGCAAGGTAACTGTTTATGTTACTTAGTGGTTCCTGTGTATGTTTGAGTTTTGATATCTCGGACTGTTTTTATAGACAGAAACCGTCGTCAAGTCAACTCTTGTGTAAAACAAATCCTCTCCAGCTCTGGACAAAAGAATTCTCCCCGAATACAAGCGGCATTCCTCGGGATCAAACTGAAACCTTTCTGGGTTTATTAATCGGTCTGTCTTGAGGTCCCTGTGCTAGCACTAATCCACACCACTGCAAGTACCAACAGAACCAGTGTCCCGTTTATGCAAGTGATCAATATTTAATCATAGTTGCAGCATGAGGAAGACAAACACTGAGACACTTTAAGACCCAAAACACTCATCCAAGTCCAATGAGCTAAGCGGGCAGACAGGATAGCCCAACTAGAGTAAAAGATTTCCACAATATTACGTTCCCATACAACTACGACGACTGTCGATTCTGCGTTTTTTCACATTAAACTCAATAAACTTAATTATAGTTGAGTTTGACCAAAGCACACTTGGTGATTGTTGGAAAGTGTAATGACAATGGTTTAGGTACGTTTTATTTTGTTTCTGTTCAGTTTGAATGAAGTGTGTTACGATGCTCCGCTACGTACAGCTGATCTCAACATAAACAGAAATACACATGGGTGATGGGCACAAGCTGAACGGAGAGGGGGGTGGAGGTCTGCACTCTCCGAGTGCCATTCTAGTTGAGAATGCATTCGGTCTTGTGAAGGGCTCATTGCATGGGTGGAATATGGTCTCCAAAAAGTACAAGATGCAAGTCTCCCTCAAAAATAATCCAAGGAACACTGTAGTTTATCACTCTGGGAAAGTTTTTCTACATCATGAGATACTGTTTTAGTGAAGGCATAAAGACAAGCATTGTTACTGGTGGGAAAAAAGTCGATTTGGGTTTGAATGAGTTCATTTCTCTGTGTTGTAATTGAGAATGCAATTTAGTTGTAAGGGAACATATTTTGTAGGAGACATGGCTGCAGGTGTATGACAGTGCTTTGTCAAACTCATTAAATGATGACCATCTCATCAAATTAGGATTTACCTTTTGTGAGAAAACATCTTTTCTTTTTTCAAATATACGACTCATAATTGTAATTGGAGCGTAAGCCTCTTAGAACGCGATATTGAGAATTGCATTACTCTCAGAGCAAAGCCGTGTTTGGAGTTCAATTTAAAATATTGAAAATCCTGCAGCCTTTCCTCTGGGGGGATGCAGAAAGAGCAGCGAGAGAGGATGCTGCTGGGGTTTCTAGGAAACAAGCTCCAAATAGCAACAGGAGAGTTCAGCCGTCCACCTAAACAACACCACACTTTATAAAGCTCAATGTAACTTGGCTCTCTGTCGTTCTCTGCACCTACTGTATGAAACCAGAGGGAAGATATGATCCGAATCTTAGGTGTTATAACAGGCCTGTTATGGAATTTCTTCTCTGTTCATTCTCAGGCACACCAGTCGCTGCCTATAAGTTTGGAGTTTATTTATTATTTGCAGACATGAATATGATGTAACAGAGCGGACAGATGGTGGGGGATGCAGCGGATGTCCCGATAAGACAAAAGAAGAGGAACAAAAAAAACGCAGTGTAACTGGATAATGACATTTAAAAAGCATCTCATCGAGGAGTCCCGTAAACGTCGTCCTCGGCTCCGCTGGGTCTGCTGTGAGCATGCAGTGTTTAGACAGAGCCAGAGATTGATCCCCCCCACCCTCCTCTTCACCCCCTTATCCCTAAAGCGTCAACCAGAGCCAAGCATGCACGCTATTACAAACTTGGCCACACTCTCTTATCCACCGTTCCCCGGTCTCTTTATTATAAATCCTTAGCTTGAAGCTTGAAATGTTTTCCGTTTGACAAGGTTTAGATTCTTTTGATGGTTTTTTGTTTGACACATTTTTGCCCCATCAGTCTTTGGGAACTCGGTGATGTAATGGGGGTGTTTTTCCCTTCCAGACTGTTTTCTGAAAGACATTATGCTGCTGTTTCTGTCCTAGTAAAATAACAGCAGCATGATGAGCGTGGCTGTGCACAGATGACTGATGGGTAACCCTACAGGCTTCCCGCTCCCAAAAGTGACTGGTTGCAGAGCCAACGCTGGCATAGACCCAGCTCCACATGGAAAGGTTATAGAGCGCAGAACAAGTATCTGCCTGTGTGAGAGAATAGGACTATTCTGTGTTCGTCTGTCACGTAACAGCAAAAAATAGAAACATTTGAACCATGCTAGATCAGATTGAGATGCAGACGTATTCCTTTTAGGAGGAAAGATAAAAGTGTTCCTGTTAGGAAATTAGTTTTGTACATAGTGGTCAAAGCACATGTTCAGCACTTCTTTAGCTGGAGGGCACAACAACAAGGTGGATACTGAAGGGTTATTCCAGGTTATTGTGTCTTATTTCCGTAGCTGTGGTGCTCATTCCTATCAGTTATGATAACGTTGTACTCACCAAAGTCATTGATGAGATATTGAAATGTGAAACAACAAAAGTCAAACGATCAGACGGGTTGTAAACAAGCCAGTTGAGCCGGATTATCTTTAACCCCCTTTTTTTTTTTAGATATCAAACCAAAAGAGATTGTACCTGAAATGTCAGTAATCCCTCATCTAGTTAATCCTGGACGTCAATCTGTGAACTCTGATGCATGTTTACAAGATACAGTTTGATAAGATAAGAAAGAACTTTATTCATCCTGAAGGAATGTCTTGGCCAAAGATGCTCGGTATAAAAGCAAAATAAATATTTACATCATAGTTTTCTCTTTCAGTTAAGTTTGGCTGTGCATGTTTTTTCTTTAAAGAGGACCAAGTGCATACTAGTGTATCTTGGGTTTCTACTAAAACATGTGTACATGCTTTGATGTTCAAAAAACACTTTATTTTTCTCATACCGGCTGTGCTGCAGCACCTCTTTTCACCCTCTGTCTGAAACGCTCTGGCTACGTTCCAAATCGCATACTTTTTCTTTTTACTTTAAGTACGTACTGCAGCTGCCCTTATGAAGTACATACTGCTGCATGCAGTATGCATATAATTGAGACCTGTTTTGAGGATTCCTTCCTCAAAACAGGTCAGAATAGCCAGTAAAGCATACTGATTTACACACTGCAAAATGCGGCCGGATGTAGTAGGACATCCTGGTATTTTTTAGCATATTTTTGGGGAATTTTTTTCTGGTATACTACATAGTTTGGTAGTATGGGTATTGGAACGAACAGTTCATTTGAGCTCCTGCTCTGATTGGTCAGCTGGCCCACTCTGTTATGATTGGTCAACCAAACCAAACTCTTCGGCTCCAGCTCCGCACTAACTAGCTTTGTATGAGGGCATGCCAAATTAGCTGCTAGGCAGGTATTCAGTCAGGTGGGACTTCAAGCAAGGCATTTCAGGCAGTTCAGGAGCAGTGTTTCTGTGGGGAGAGGAACTCCCTTTGGACTTTGGGCTTTGTAACTTTGCAGACCTTTTATATGTACAAAAAACTATATAACACACTAAAGGAAAGGGTAAAAGCACAAAAGCATAAAAGGTCCTCTTTAAAACCTGTATGATCACCTGACTGCTCATGTTCATTGTTTTGTTAGACTTCTTTTTAGCAATGACGTCACAATGCTACAATTATTTTCATTATCAAATAATATGCCAGTTATTTTCTCAAACAATTGATTGATTACTATAAAATGGCTCATTATAATTTCCCAGAACCCAATGCCACATCTGCAAATTGCTTGTTTTGTCTGACCAAAAGTGAAAGATACCTAGAGTAAAGTACATTTATTTTAGTGTCCTAGACTAGAGACCAAAAGAAAGCCAGCAAATAGTCATATTTTAAAAAGTTTGGCACTTTTGCTTAAAAAAATACTTTAACTATGAATAAATTATTAAAATAGCTGCAAATTACTTTTTTTGTCAATCAATTAATCGACTATTTGTTTCAGCTCCAGCTGAAACTACAACAGTAAGCTAGAGTTATCCCTCAATGATGCGTCGCCCTAGTCGCTACACCATCGTGCAGCCCTGTTATGGCAACAGAGGATCCTAAACACCGGACTTCTGTATGTGTGTGCAGCCTTATCAGCTCACACAGCAGCAGCTGTGGCTGGTTCTTTCTTGATGCTGAAGTTTCTGTGATAACTTTTGGGCCTTTTGAAAATCTCTTTTTTGCCTCATGCAACAGCTTTCATTGTGGGGTTTCCCAAAAGTTTTTGTGTGTGTCTGCACTATGTGGCTTCTGTGGGAGCTGTAGATGTCTGTGGGGCCCAGTGCGTACACCCAGAGTTCAACACTCAGCACTGGAGTTAATGTAGGCAAATGAGATTCTCCTGACCTCAGCACTAGCGGGAGCAGAGAGCCCTGCCACCGCTGAGGCCCACAGCACACAAAGACCGGCGTGTTTCTATTGTGTTTTTGTCATTAGCAATTTGCCAGCTCTTGGTTTGGCCCCCTCACTGATTTCCTGTGGTGATATCTCCAACCAGCTGCCTTATCACCCCCATGTACCTACTGTAGACGGGAAATTACAGAAGGCAGAACATTAATATAGATGCCTCCTGAGCCCTGATATGGTGAAGCTTGACGGAGCTGCAGGATGTTTGTTATTTTCAGTCTTATCGGAACTGACCGACCTGCCGCTACAGGATGTGATGT
>CAKALG010025260.1:0-18551 GCA_916700815.1 Helicolenus hilgendorfi
ACTGAAAAACTTTAAAGATCACCTTTTGTTATAACATATAAGAAGTCATTGCCCAGGATGTGCTTTGCTAAATATCGTTTAATAAGTGTATTTCTTTCTATAGTTTGCTTCTTCAAAAGTCCTCTGTAATTTTATTTTTGATTTTATTATATAGTTTACTTACTTTTAAATGTCTCTATTAGATGTTATATGCAATGATTACATTGTCAGAATGGTTGCTATTGTCCCATTCTTGATTTGTATTATTAATTGATTATTAATGGTAAAAAAGCTTCTTCAAAGTTTTACAAATGTACAACGTTTTAGGTTTATGTGGTGATAACCATCTTTACAAACTCATGTTGTGTGGACAAACTTTTTTCAAGCCCACAGAAGTTGTTTTTTTTGTTTCAGAGGATCCACAAGTTTGCAAAGTTACCAAATATGATTGAATATTTGGTAACTGTGCAAAAATGATGTGCAAAACATCTAGAATATTTCCATTTGATGGAATGGTGCAGCCATAAATAAACATGGAGTCTATATACATTTGAATATTTTATTCGGTGTAGACATTATATAGAGTCAAAGTTCAACATTTCCCTCTGAAATGTAGTAGAGTGGAAGTATAAAGGAACATAAAATAGTACTTGAGTACATGTACAAAGTTACATTACACAAATGCTGTCAACTCTGTTTAACACGTTTACTTTCCCAAGTGAAAGAAGCCTTTCATCATTTCCTGTTCTTCACTGATCAAAAGACGTTAATCAACCAATCTCCTCCTAATCTGACATCATCACTCATCGTCAAAGGAAACCGGTCACACATAGTATCCTGAAACTGTTCTTATCGGCTACATTTCAGTTTCCATGTCAATTACTTAAAGCTATTTGTTTGACGTGTGATGGAAGAAGTCCTTTAGATGCAAAGAAGCGATACCACATTGTAAAACCCCTCGTTTACAAGTGTCCTGCATTTATTATTTTCCTCTACTTCAAGTAGACCTATTGGTAATTGTATTGAAACCATATAATATAAACGCAAATCTGCATGTCTAATAATACCACTAGAGGTAGATGAGAGTTGTGAACCAAGAACAGCTGTCAGGTAAATGTGGTGGAGTAAGAAATACAATGTTTCCCTCCAAAAGGTTGAGTAGTAAAATCATATACAACCCATGTATGTAAATATATATGTGAGGGAAGAAAATATCAGAAATACTCCGACTACATGATGTTCTATGGAATCTAAATGGCTGCATTTTTATAGCTCTTTTATTCAAAGCGCTTTGCAATTTCAAGGAGCTGGTCAATGTCTCAATCCTTTCATCAGTGGACAAGCCGCTCTCCCTCCTGAGCCACATTAGATGCCCCTGGAGGTGTGTCTGAGGTGATAGCTGACCCTGTGTTTATGTTATGGTCAATGTCTTAAAGGTCCCATATCATGCTTTTTTTCAGGATCATACTTCTATTTTGTGTTTCTACTAGAACATGTTTACATGCTGTAATGTTCAAAAAACCCTTTATTTTCCTCATACTGTCAGCCTGAATATGCCTATATTTACCCTCTGTCTGCAACGCTCCGTTTTAGCGCATTTTGACGGAATTGCAACAGAATCGCGTTGCTAGGCGTCAGCTTGGGTCCATGTGTACTTCCTGTCAGCTGATGACATTTACATACACTGCAACCAGGAATAAACTGGGACACATTTACAATGTTTACGTTTAAAATTGTGTAAATGGTCTAAATATTGTATATTTGTGACATCACGAATGGGCAGAAATCCTGACGGCTTGTTTCAAATGCAGAGTTTCTGAATACGGGCTGTGTGTATTTCCCTGTGGATTGAGTGTTTCGATACTGTCACAGAATTTATGTAGGATTTAAGCCTGCTTTATAATAAAAAAACATGAAAATCTCACTTTTTTATAATATGGGACCTTCAAAAAAGTGTCTTCAAAATGATGATTGATGATGATGATGATTTTATGTGGTCTGACCAGGCCCCTGTAATGTATTTGACAAATCTGAGGTAGAAGCATAGTTGAAGTGTGCACATGGCTGAGGCCTCCAGTACCCACTCACTCGTGTAGACCTTAGCATATGACAGGGCATAGCATCGGCAATATAATTCACTCCAATACAATAACACATTCAAAAATGGCCATGGAGCTGAATCAGTGTTAACAAAAACATCACGAGCTTCAGAACAGGTAGGATTTACTGGCGTACCAGTGTATATAAATATATAGATAATAAAGTGGTACCGTAAAGTGTTGATCCCATGCTCTCAGTCCTGTCCACCACAGAACCTCAGTCTCATGTACAGCCTTAATGCAATGCACCAGCTGATGTGACCTGATGCGACCTGTGTACCTGTACAGGCATGTAAACAGGTATGTACAGGTGCACTGTGTACATATACAGGTACACAGTGTACCTGTACATACCTGTACAGGTACACAGGTGACATCAGCAGGATGCAATGCACCGGAACCCAGTGTAAGATGACTCCTGGCTTTGATATGGGTCTTGAAGACTTGCGTATAATAAGTGCCCTTTAAATTAAATCAGGTGCTCCAACAGTGCCATAACAGCTGGAAAATGAAAGCAGATTTCAGTGAGGTTTTGGGCAGAAATGACAATAAATGAGCCCTTGTTTGTTCTTAAATCACAACTTGGAGATTGATTAGAACTTGAATTTATTTTGTAAACATTCAGTAATGAAAATAGTGTTGCCCAAGCCTGACAGCACCATGCGGCCATATATTGTGTTGGCTGTTTGATTAGAGGGTCAGTTCACTTAAATCATCCAAACCAAAGCCTGCAGAGACAGTAAGAAGAAGTCATAGGAAAGCCTCGCCCTTAAAAGATTACCATTTATGGCTTATGGTTTCAAGATCATTTCTGGGGGTCGCCAGATGGTTGTGGAACACCAACCAGATTATTCTGGGGGGTCGCGACTCCAAAAAGGTTGACAACCACTGTAGTTATGGTCAGGTATAAATCTCTGAATCTCCTGTATCTGGTCTCACACATACACACACATTATGAATGAGGCATAACTCACTTTCTATAACTTAATTCTGTTAATAGTTGTTCAAAGCAGCACAAACTCTAACAGTGATAAGTAACATACTTGGAGTAAGCTTACTCCAAAAACGTTTAGTGACAAACTTACATTATATGTTATGGGCTGGGCTTTTTCACAGTTTTTTTTTTTTTAATTATTAAACTTAAATCAATAACATTAATATTACAAATCAAGAATGAGACAATAACAATTCTGACAGTGTAATCATCTCATATAACATATCTAACGTAAGAGAAACGTAACAGTGAGTAACTTTGTGGCAGCAGTTTGTGTTTGTCCCTTTCCTGTTTGAACGTCACGATACAAAGCCAGCTCCATAAAGAAATGGTTTTCCCAGTTTGGTGTGGAAGAACTGGACTGGTCTGGACAGAGTCCTGACCTCAACCCCATCCAACATCTTTGGGATGAACTGGAATACAATATTTCAGGGCAAATGATGTCATATTAATATATTCAGTGGGAAAAAAGGGAAAAATAAAAGTAAAAGAGAAACCTAGCCTGGTAACATGCATGTTTTCATGAGATGCTTCTTTAATGTGCGATTCTTCTCATTTTTAAAGTTGACAATATGCTTGTATTATGAGTATCTTTAGTTCCAGTAGGTGGCACTGTCAACTCAAAAGTCATTCTGCTTGTGGTTCCTCTACAACCAATTCAGGATCACACCACCAGCAGAGCACAATCAGCATACCATGCAGCGTTGCAAAAGCAAATAAGTCAAATTAACATGAACACATAGTTGTGCGAAAATTTCTCAAGCACACGGTGATGTTGTTGATCAAGATGTGAGCTGTATATGTTGGTGTGGAGTACCAACAATATTTAATTTATGTATTTGTTTCACTCACACAAATCACTTGAAAGAAATATAAAGTAAATAAAAACACACCCAAAAGACATACAGAAGGCAAACTACACATACCAAATCACCAGCACTTTTTAAATATTAGTTTTCAAAAGCTAATAAAGTGTCTAAGAGTTCCATTATGTCACAGAGGAATCCATTAAATGTACGTTTTCATTCCACAAGATAACTCCACAAAATCACCGGATGTTTTGTACAGCTGTTTTTTTTTTCTTTTACTGTTTTCCTGTCTTACTATATGCATGGGGTGCAAAGCCGTATTTGCCTGAACACAAAAAAATCAATCAGAGCTAGAGGGACTCCCACAATCCTCAGACAATGAAGGGAGTACCTGAAACCTCCTCACTGAGAAAGCGTGACGCCCTCAGATCAGGAACCGGAACAACTGATGGAGATGAAACTCATGAACTTATTTCATTTCACAATTAATACTATTGTGTTTTAATGAGTCTTCATATACTGTCAAACTTGCAAACCAACACTGCATATGAATATTCACTGTGCTGTGTCAGTGGTTAAAAATAGTTTAAAAAAAAGACAGTTATTTAAACTCTGAATCCTGCATCTGCTGAAATGTGTGTTGGGTGGATCAGTGGTGGACCTGAGGTCGAGCAGTGTGGGAGGAACAAACCACCTACTCCTGAAGTAGATGGTGGATTTTTAGCAGAACCAGGGCCGGTATGTATAACACACCCAAGAAATGGAAATGAAAAATATAGTGACCATACAGCAGACTGGCACCTATACGGGTACTTTGCAAAATGTCAAGGCTGCGCCCCTTTTTGAGGGATAGAAAACCAAAGATCCCATTGATGTCAATGCAATCGGACATGATTGGATTATCCAAGTGGATCAAAGATCCAACACAGTGGCCGGATATATGGACATCTATACATATTTGATTGAATCACGTTAGGCTAAGTGTTGTCCGTAAATAACCAACCTCTAGACTATAGCTAAGATTTAGTTGGAGACGACAGTGTGATGCTGCTTTACTGTGTGTACTCCAGCAGATATCCATTAGTAGGAACCATCACCAGCATCATTTAACCATTTACCACACTGACAGTGAATAATCACGGATATTATGTGCCTCAGATCTCAGTGTGAAAGCCTCAGTTAACCCCATGGATGTATGAAGAGAACAGTTAACCCACTACACAACAGCTTCTCAGCTCTCTCTTTATGTGACCTCAAAAGACACACCGTCACAGATTAGATTAGATTACCTTTATTGTCATTGTACAGTCTATAAATCTATAAATAAAAAGTACTGTACAAAGTGACAGCTGTAGGGTTAGTGACCAGTGTCGTATATGCAAACTGTCATAAAGGGCAGTAAAAAATAAGTAGACAATTTAAAACAATATAAAAGACGATGACTATAAGAAATAATTAAATATGTAAATAGATATAATCAGTCCGCACGTGCAATATAATTTAACAAATAATGCAGTTAAAGGTTAAAAGGTTTAAGTCCATGATCCATGTACTTATGGAGGGGGGGCAGACAGGCAGCCATGGTGCCTTTACACGACCGGTTCAGAGCAGCTATGGCTCTGGGGATGAAGCTGTTCCTCAACCTGGAGGTGTGGACAGAGAAGGCCTTGTAGCGCCTGCCGGATGGTAGTGGCTCAAACAGATGTTGGTGTGGGTGTGTGACGTCCTTGCAGATGTTGACCGCTTTATAAAAACACATTACAATGGACTAACACAGATAATGATCATGGCAATTTGTACTGCTCCAGATCACAAAACTATACACGCATAGTACACAGTAAGATGTCCTGTATGTGATCTGGTTCAGGCAGACAGCTTGACTGATGCTCACCAGTCAGTCAGATCAGGTGACACATCAGCTGAGTTTATGGACATCACCATGGTGTGTTTAATCTGATCAGGCTCCACTCCGCAACCACCAAGGCCCAACCACCCACGAGTTGTGTTTCCTCATGGTCTCCAGGGTTGCAGACATCATGAACTGCTCTTGCCTTTGTTGGCATTAAAGTCAGTTTATCCGTTTGTATGTCCAAAGTAAAAACTCATTGTCCCTGTGGCGGACGTAGATTGTGGCGCTGCTGAACTGTACTGTGTTGTACAGATGGGTGTTTCTGTTATTTAGCCAACCCTCAATGATATAAATGGGATGGACAAAATAAGAGAAACATCAGATCAGTTCAATACTTAAGCCAACACTTTCCATGTGTACCATAGCTTTAGATATATTATGGATTATAATGGTGTAAATCTTAATAAATGCATTACATTGGGATTGTATATTACATTGCAAAACCGAAATAGCCTGATAATTAGCATGGGAGGTGATAAGCCGGTAATAATACCTGGACTCAAGT
The DNA here is from genome assembly GCA_916700815.1 of Helicolenus hilgendorfi. NCBI lineage: Eukaryota > Metazoa > Chordata > Actinopteri > Perciformes > Sebastidae > Helicolenus > Helicolenus hilgendorfi. The sequence continues at coordinate 6,296 of CAKALG010025260.1, forward strand.
GTTCTTGACTGGTCAAAAAGACTACACTAACAGGCCTTGATACTTGATAACAATGTATCCCATAAACACCCATCTGTTACACAAGTGTACTGGATCAGTCATAGTCATAAAACACAAGCACATCAAGAGGACTCATTCATGGACCGCTGTCATAATCAAACTAAAAGCATACACTCAGCTGATATGGCAGAGTCTTTATGAGATAAGAAAGACTGATGAAAGACTGATAAAATAAATGGAAAAAAGAACAAGCAATCATAATAAACCTTTAGACTTGTAGGACAAAATATATTGGTCGGACCCATCTTACATAGGCAGTCCATATGGAAAACATTGGTTGGTTAGAGGAAGTGATTTCATGGCTGTTTTAGACTGCTGTGAGGACGTTCATAAAAACGTAAAGACAGATGATTCCATATTTTGGACCCTCAGTGGAATATACTAAACTGAGATTATGAAGTACGGGAATGAGGGGGTCTAAGGAGACAAGAGCGTCATGTGGAATAGTTATGGAATTGATAATTGTATGCAAATATGTCATGGAAAGAAGTGTTCTTGTTAAAGCTAGGGTTGGTAATCTTGAGAGACTAGCAAGAGTACACTAGATTTCAAAAATGATCCAGCTGAAAAACTCAGCCCAGTGTTGCCAACTCTTTTCCAATAAAAGTAGCTAGCAGCACTAGAGAGAAAGTCACTAAAATCTAGAGAGAAAGTCGCCAAGTCAGCAACACTGACAGTCTGTCCCTTCAGGCCTCCCCCAAAATTACAAACAGACATAACACCAATTAGTTTGTGCATTTCTAATATAATCACCAATATGTATGAAATGGCGTTTCTTGATCATGTTGTAGTGCTAATCTGTGTAGTGTGTAATTCACCTGGTTTATGTTCACCAATTGTGATTTGTGACTTATTAAGTAGCATCATTGTGGTCTGGGGCAAACACTCACCTTGAAATAGTTGTATGTTCAAATATTTGCTATGTCAATATTTTAGGTTTTAAAACAGGTTTCAGGGTGAATGTCCCCTTTCTGGTTTTCCTAACCTCCATGAGGTGGTTCAGTCCAGGCCAAGAGGGGGTATATACAGCCATGCAGGTGTGGCAAGAGTGGTGGGAACAGTAAGTTGGAAGTAGACTAGCTGACAATGCCACCTGGGGACTTGCATCCCAGGAAATACTAAACAAAACCTTGAATACTTTTCTTCTAAATGGATAAGACACACAGAATCATTACTGATGAGGCAGAGATGCTTTTGTAAAAGAAGTCAAATATTTTATTAGAATTATAGAAGAAAAAGCACTAAATAAAATATGACAGGAGCTGAAAGAAATTATGAAAACGGATTAAAAAATGACACAAACTAATATGGGATTATTCAAATTATTCTTTATTTTAACAGCATCTAAAAGGCCCTTATATGAAATTTAAAAGCCAATGTGACCTTAAAATATTAACAGCTGCCAGTTCAAAATTAAACTAAGCTGAGGCCAGTGTTGGAGAGGTAGAGTATACTGAGGAGGGTGCCACCACTTACTCACCCCGGGGGGGGCAACACAGTAACTCTCACAGTAAAACTATGGTGCAGTCTATTTGTGTCCCAGTGCTCTTAACTCACATGCAATAGGTGGAGGTGCCTAGCCTCCCAACAAAAGGACTCTGAGCTTCTGAAAGAAAAGAAAAGAAAACAATGAACCTAAATAAGGGTGGAAAACCAGCAGCAGTGTTACTTTAGGTCAGCGTAAAATGAAACACAGATATTAACAGGGATAATAATGCAACTCAACATTAATAAATACTGAGCCACCCTACTCACCACCATGGGGCATGACAGAAGCAGGTGAACCATGGGCCAGGTTAAGTTAAACAGGGCTGGACTGGCCATCTGGCATACCGGGCATTTTCCCGGTGGGCCAAAGTCCTTTTGGGCCAATGTACAGTATGTTTTTGTTTTTTTGGGCCTATAAAACAGGTGAATCGGACCATGTTTTTTCCTTAATTGACACTGGGCTGGACCAAACGCATCTTTTAACACCTCCCTAATCTATATTAAATTATGTAATTGAAGCTCTGGTACACATGACAAAGTCTCTGGGCCAAAATGCCAGGGCCAATTTTTTATCCCAGTCCAGCCCTGAAGGTAAGTGTCACGCAATAAAAGCTAAAACCAAAAAAGAAGCAAAGTCTTCACTAAACACATGATTTAAAAGACAAACCACAGTTTAAAAACATAAGTTTTACATACCTGCAGCAACACCAACTCTACTACAGCATGCCAGGCAGAAACTAGAGGACCTAACAGGCCCCAGGTGCCTTATATAGCCTGGCCTGATAAGTGGGTTGGTGGAGGAGGAGTCTGCGTTCAAGAACTGCAGACACTATTAAGCGAACCAAATGGCACTAATCATGAAAAATTGGTTCCTTAACACACAGACATTAACTGTGGGGGAGTTGATGTTGTTGTTGTGCACAGCTTGCAGTGAGATTGTGTTATTTCAGTTACTTTTCAACTCATTTGCTCTTTGTTATGTTACCAGGGACTTTTTGTCTTCTCCTTTGTTCATTGTGATTCTAGGTTAATAAAAATCACCGCCCTTTTACACCAATTTCTGCATCCTGAGTCATTCCTCGATCCAGTTTCTGTTCTACTCACCTCCGTACCAGACAGCCACACAACAAATGTTATGTCGAATTAATCCCAGCAATGAGCACACGGGCAGAGTGCGCACAGGCAGCAGCCCGTCCAATCATTGTATTTGGGCCGAATTAAATGATTGATCGGGCTTATTACAGTCCCGCGACAGCCACGGACACCAATTATTTTTTTCTATTTTTTTTTTGTCAGAGCATTTGATTTATTGATTCTTGTCGGGATGTTATGAGAATTTCAACTAATATTAAAAAAAATGCATTTGAACAGCATTAACAACCCTACCGTTAAGGAACTATGAATGTCACAAAAGTGTGAGGTTGTTACTTAAATGATTTGTGTGTCATCATAGATCATAGATGAGTGTCATTAGGACACTTTTGCCCTCAAACCTGCAGTATATTTTTGGCATCATTGGGCAAAAATCCCATAATATCCTTTCAGCATATTGTAATTCAAGTGTTCTGAGAGACTAATGCACCTCCTCATGGCTCTGTTTTCTTTAAAAAATCTAGCCCGTGACGGAAGACTTTGGCCAATCACAGGTCATTTCAGAGAGAGTTCCTATTGGCTGTGTGCTCCGGTTGGTGGGCGGTGCTTGGTATTTCCTCAACTGATCTCTCAAACTTTCTCATCTTACAGCTAAACAGTACACTACAAGATGTTTCTGAAAACATCTGAGGAGAGAAATAGGCATTACAGTAACAGAATACTGATTCATATTTGATCAGCGCTGCCTAGTTTGACCGTTTGATCGAACTTCACCTGCTCAGAGACAGCAGACTCCAAATCAGCTCTGACTGGTTGTTTGATGCCATTAGGAGCACCAGAGGACACAGAGATGCACAATATTTTTTTTTTTAGATCACCTGTCTCATGCACTACTGTCAGGTATAGTGACCGTTTTATAAAAATAACTTTTTTTAAATGATATTTGCTCCATTTTTACCCACTGCAGCTTTAATGTGATCAAACGACACTTTGTGCCAACTATTTAGATGAAAGCATACCCCGGTCTTAACTAATTTCACCACAGGTCAGAATGTCACCAAATATACAAAGCATCATCCTCTGTGGACCATAAATACCACGGCAACGTTAATATCAATCAACTGTTGTAAAGTTGTCGCGTGGATGAACCAGTTGACCTGCATTTAAATGAGGGAGTTGGCCATGTGATTGAATTTGATAAAATCGGTAAAGCTTAAAGGTCCCATATCGTGCTCATTTTCAGGTTCATACTTGTATTTTATGTTTCAACTAGAAAATGTTTACATGCTGTAATGTTAAAAAAACAACTTTATTTTCCTCATACTGTCTGCCTGAATATGCCTGTATTCACACTCTGTCTGAAACGCTCCGTTTCAGTGCGTTTCAACGGAATTGCAACGGAATTGCATTGCTAGGCAACAGCTTGGGTCCATGTTTACTTCCTGTCAGCTGATGTTATTCACATACACTGCAACAGGATATAAACTGGGACACATTTAGATTTTGTTTATGTTTAAAACCGTGTAATGGTCTAAATATGTATATTTGTGACGGCTTGTTTCAAACACACAATTTCTGAATACAGGCTGTGTGTATTTCTCCATATATTGAGCGTTTAGTTTAGTTAGTTTAACAGTATTTATACAGCACTTAAACTGTTTTATAATATAAAAGACCTGAAAATCTCACTTTCTACAATATGGGACCTTTAACATTGACCTTTCTTATAAATGTTTGATTGTTTTATTTTTTAAAGTTATCTTTACTTATTAAATCACTCAATCTTTTTTAGGAAAGCATGCTCTTTGTATCCTCTAAGTCTCTTACTGCTCAGCAGCCAAGTGAGGAGTGTGTGAGACAAGTTATCACTAACAGTACTCTCTGTTATTCCAGGCAATTACCTCATGTAGTGAGGTGTTGGTTGGAACCAGCGGCTGTCTGCACAGACAAGGCCTCCATTATGTTTGGAGAACTGTGCTCCATGAGCAGTTTTTTTCATTGGCCATCAGTTATAAAGCTGGCTTTTCATGCTAATGAAAACATGAGGTTCGTATCTGTTAGGACGATTGAGCAACAAGTGACTGGCTTGCAGTGGGTGAAAGGGAAGGATAGGCCACTGCAAATTCACTGTGTGATTAAAGCCATTTTCTTAATGTCAGTACACTGTGCTTCCAATATTATCCAAATGGATTAAAATGTGTGAGGCAGATGTAAAGGATAACCCTTGGTGTTTATTTTTGAAACTGAACAGTTGTCTGAAACCCGCACGCTTTCCTTGTATCTCACGTGTGCATACTTATTTGTTTGCTCTGCTCAAGCAGATATTTGCATTGAGGTGAGAGTGGTATGGCAACAGAGAGCGGAGGAGAGGAGTGTAAGTGTCAGCCTGAGGCAGAAAAAGAGAGAAAAACAGAATCAAGAAAGTGAAACTACCGGTAAGCTGCTGCCTGGGAATGAAAAACACATTTTGTTTCGTCTCTGCATAATGCTGAAAGTATTTTCTTGTAGAAAATACCTCCAGAGAGAGTGAGTGAGTCCAAGACTTGCCACACACCAAAATCTCAGAGTTATAAAGTTATAAAAGCCATTGAGACATTCTCTCTTTCAGGTTTGCAAGTTTGTGTTTGTTTCTAAAGGTGTGCCTTATCTCAAATAAACACTTCTAACCTCTGACCGTACAGTCGCAGTTAGAAAGGGCGGATTTATTTACCACCTTTCCCATCCCCCCACACATCCCTGGATTCTTAATCCTGCAGTTAGGTCCTGGTTTACTCCACAGGAACAAAGACAGGTTGTTCGCCCAGAGGTACTCCTGGTCCATCGAGGTACGAGGCATCGTCGCCACAGGAACTGGGCAGGACTGATGACAGTCTGTATTTGGATACACGCAGAGAGGCCCTTGATTGGGTCTCTAACCACCGGTTGATCTCCAAGAACACACTCTTTATACTGCCAAATATAATGGCATTTTTATTAATCATTAAAATATATATATACAACTAGCTTGTGCTTTTACGTTTTACAAAACTGTATGTTTACTTTGAAAGAAAGAACAACTATGCTTTTCATTGCCTGTTCACTGTTTGGACGATCATACTATACTAGCCAAAGCCTCGCTCTACGGTCAGACACCGACCAAAGCTCTCAGCTTGTCTCGCCTGCTCTGCGTTTGTATAAACTAACTGCAACAACCAAGATGGAAACAACCTCAGTGTTACAGTTCACTCTGAAGTACTGTGAGACACGAATGTAGCTTACTGCAAAGCAGGGTTGGTGAAGATTTTCGAAACATTTTTTGTTATATTAGTTGAAATTCTCATTACATCCTGACAGCAATCAATAAATCAAATGCTCTGACCAAAAACAAATTAAAAATCCAGTATCTGTGGCTGTCGCAGGACTGTAATAAACCCGTCCAGTCATTTTATTCAGCCCGATGTAATGACTGGACGTCTACCTACCTGCCTACCTGTGTTTACTCTGCCCGTGCACCATTAAGCATCACCGGAGTCTTCCACAAGCTGCTATAGCTTGACGACTGTGAGTACTGACAATAGCCATGTTCGCCTTTCACGTTCATTATGATAAGTTCATGTGCATAATGATCATTTTGGGGGGAGTGTCTTTGGAGGGAGGCCTTGAAGGGACGGACTGTTGAAGACTTGGAGACTTTCTCTCTAGATTTTAGTGCTGCTAGCTACTTTCATTGGAAAAAGAGTTGGCAACCCTTGGTTGGGTTTCCAGTCGGATCATTTTTTTAAAATCTGGTGTACTCTTGCTAGTTTCTCAAGATCACCCACTCTTTCTGCAAACCATGTATGCTCTGTTTGCATGTTGGTGATATTGGCTTCCACTCAATGCCCTTGCCATCCCCTGTTATATACCAAACTACTACCCAGATTCTGAATTAAATTCATTAATTAAATGAATCTAATTCATGTACTTCAAAACCTCAAACATCTATTAGCGTGCCCTCCCCCTCAGTGGCCTAAGAGGTTATTCTAAAGACTTTTTGAACATTCGATGTAGGATGAGGTTTCCGCCTGGTCTCACTCTTGAGACTCTGTGACCGATGCACAAGGCACCTTTTAGTGACCGGGCTTTCAAGTAACTCCAATCCATCCGTGTCATTTTTAGACGCTCAGACCAACTGCTCCAGAAGTCAGTTGATGTAGTATAAACAGCAACAAAGTCTACGTACAGAGGAGGACGAGGTGGGTGGATGGATCAGAAAACATAGGACTTTCACCCAAGAGACTGCTGTTTGTGTCTTATGTGAAACCAAAAGTCAATGTCGACTTATTCTAAGTTACGTAAAGCACTTAACTTGCATCACGTCAAGTTATGTAGCCTATGTAACTAGTCTATACGTAACAAATACTTATTTAAGCCCAAACCATGATCTTTTGCTAAACCTAACCAAGGAGTTTTGTTGCCTAAACCCAAGAGACGTCGAGGGCTATACCCAGTGATGCCAGGGATCCTGACCAAGCGTCTGTATTTGACGAGTTGGGAATGAGAACAAGTTTACGCGTATTTTGTGGAGATAAAGAGGAGGAAATAAATAGCTGCTTTGAGTCTAGTTTTAGTTTCTACAGTTAGAACTTTTTTGAATGACCTATCGGAGATCTGCAACAGGAATTCAGACAGACAAACGAGCCAGAGATCGCGTGGTCGGGCTCGCCGCCGGTGAGTAAGCTCTGATAGAGGGGTCGTGAGAAGTGGAAGCTGTAACACGCTCACTGCGGTGCCTGAGGCCTGAGATGAAGGCAGTTTATCACCGTGTGTGACCAGACTGTTGTAGTGATTTGAGAGATTCCTTTAGATGTTCTTCAGATTTTTTTTGGCAGAAAAAACTCGTAAACAGCAGATTGGATCAGACTGGGAAAGGAACAAACATCTATAGATACGATATCCTGTTGAATATCTGTTTGACCGTACTGTCCAAAGCAATCAGCCAGCCAACTGGCTCGAGTCCTCTGGGCGTGTGGCCAATGATTTCATCTTTCCATAACAAACAATCTTGGGAACAGTGAGCCATAATGTAATTACTTTGAGTGGGGGGAGGAAGGTTGTTCTTGTGTTTTTAAAGCCAAAATCGCTACAAAACAAATCACAAATTGAATGAGAATGTACAGGGGGGGTATAAAAAAACTTTTTGCTGAAACTGAATCATAAATTCACAGACTTGGAAGATGACACAGCACCTCTTTGGGGAAAGAGGTCTTAATGAGCCAGGGGAAAAGAAAAAAAGAAACAAACAGCTCAGCTTGGACTCTGTCCAAAATACCAGACCAGAGGGAAAGAATGATGCTTATTGTTCATTGTATACCTGCAGATAGACAGACATGTAGGAGGGGGCGCAGGTTTCGTATTCAAATTTCACCTGTCCTCTGCAACCCCTCCACACCGCAGAGCAGCCATGAATTGAGTTTATTGTGAGGAGCAGGGCAATATAGAGGAGGAGGGCAGACAGTGAGGCCACCGGTGGTGACTCGCTGCTCCTCGCCCACTCCAATGATACCGACATTTGACTAGACACCCATGAAGCGTGCGTGTGCTGCTTATAACTACTGTGAACACTTTGATGATAGTAAAGCATTAAGAATATCCATCAAGTCGCAGTGTGTTAGATCTACAGGGCATTATGTAATGGAAACTTTCATTAAACATAAAAACATGTCCATTATCAGCGACTTTAAAAGTGGCTGAAAGGAACAATCTCACCATCAGATCCATTAGTAGTAGCTGTACTGGAGATAATTTCTCAGTGTTACTCAGGAGATGGAGTTTGCTCTGTTTTCACGGAACTTCGGATGATTCAGGTTTTTTTTATTATTTTCTGGAGCACTTTAAGGGCTTCTCGTCCATGTTTCCTAAACAGGAAACACTTTGTGGGTGAGTTAAGGGAGTACTCTAGTATTTCCATGATGCAACTTGATAGCGTATTTTCATTAGACCCTCAGTGCTGGTAAACACCCACGGCTTTCAGAACTCCACGACTCCAGTTTGTGACACAGGCTTTTCTGTTATAGGTTTCTGGTTTCATCATCGCCGTGCTGACATGATGAGGGTTTCTTTGGTAGACTTGACAAAGCTCCTCCAGAGCCTCAGACATCAATGAACAACAGTGTTCACTGGCTGATTATTACTCCTCAGGACTAGTAAAATGATCTTGATTTGTAAAAAAAAAAAATCAGTGGATTGGCCCTTTAACTGTCTCTGGCTACCTGTGACCCCATTTTCATTTATAAGGATACAAGGCTAGAGTGTGGAGGGAATACTGCACAGTCTGAAACTTGAACAAGACATTGTGTAATCACAGCACATCGCCAGTCAGTGCCAGTCAATGCCCAATATGTTTGCTTCGTTAACTAAATATTACGTGTGTGTACCCAGAACTCCCTACTGGTGAAATAAAGTCAATTAAATTGAAGTTGCTGAAGTATATTAACTGTGTATCAAAGAGGCTGACATCAACAGTTAATTGTCTTCCTGGTGTGCAGCTCCAGACCAACTCCTACACAATTATGTCCCCCATAGCCCATAACTAAACTGCATTCTCAAGTATGTTTCATAATACATCATAATATGCACCAATATCTGGCTGAAATGCCACAATTTCTACTGAGATTTTAAACCTAAATGGGAAATTTCTCTTCTGAGATCCAAACCCTTCTAGAGGATGGCAGATGGAAAACAACTAAATGTGAAGCTCCAAGGACTGTGATCATAAATGCTGAAGGCCACCTTGTTGGGGGGTTAAAGTGCACACATTTCCATCATAATAAAGTCAGCTAAGGAGTTAGCCATTTGACATCTCCTCCATTACGTCCTTTAAAATCTTCCGGTGAACGATCGCAGCGCTGATTAAAGACTTGGAAGTGTTTATCGCCCAGTCGAGCAGACGGAAACACGAGCTGCTGCTACGCAACCACCACCTGCTGCTGTTACTATACTGCAGCACCTCATCCTTTGTGTTGTATTACCTTTGTTTAAACAACGACCTGATCCTATTTCAGTCTCGTCTGAGCGCTGGCTCATCAACACTCTGACTTGAATGCAGTAAATAAAAGGAGCCGCAGTAGATAAAAGTAAAAGGCAAAACAAATGGCTGAATCTTGAAGGAGCCATTCACCTGGCTGAGAAGTTGAACATGAGACATCTAAAGCTGCCACTGGAATCATGTTCTCCATCATCCTCCTCTCTTGTCCAACTTTTATGCTTGAATTCCTTAAGACCTCCACAAGCTTGTTGATACAGCGGTCTGGCCAGGTGAGATGTGGGAGCTTTAACAGGCCACTGTTTCTTCCTCTCTGGTTATTGCTGACAGACTGAGGAATAGGAGTCAGTGCTTCAGCACCCTAAGTTATGGCGTCTCGCTAAAGCTCCCACCTCCTCACACTCATTTCATATACTTTATATCAGTCCTGTTAAGTCATCAGTATTTGGAGCCAAGTGTGGAGCCAGCCAGAGAGGGAATTAAAACACCACTTTCTACAGTTAGCTGCACTTAGGAAAAGGTGCAGTTAGAACCATGAGATCAGTATGAAAACCATCATGACTCACATCTACATAGCTATAAGAAGAGACCATTAAACTAGTCACACTAAATCACAATACTCAGTTAAAGGTATACCCTGTGGAGGTATCATTGTGATTTACCATTTCCTACCTCATAAAACCTTTGCAAAGCCCTTTTTAATATTTGTGGATAAAAACCCATTGATATACATGGTGTGGACACAATAACAGAAACACCTGTGTGTGTGAAATAACCAGACTGAAAAGTCTGTTTCTGACTAATCCAGGCAATTTAATACCTGAAAAAATCACGGTATTTCATTATATTAAAGCCAAAATACTATATAGCCATAAAGAAGTCAGTAGTAGTAGTGTGCTTCAAACAAAGTGCTTGTCCTCTAATGCGACAATCTGGTGGGTTGTGTCTGACTTTTTTTCTTTTCAAACAGACAATCCGAAGCCAGAGCTTGTTCAGAGATGACAGGGTATCACCTGAGACCACAAGTACAGCATCATAAGAAGCATCATACTTTTATTCAGGAATACATCAATCACCAGAAATCACAACCTTTCATATCAATCTAAACTTTTTCAAATCAATTGCTATCTTCATGACAAAAACTGAGACAAACAAACAAAAGCATTTGATTTACAGAATACATGAGAACAACATGAGTCTTTGGTATTTCTGCTCTCGATATTAAGAGTAGTTTCAGGAATCAAATTCAAGAACAACGTGGACGCTGTATTTGGATGTGATATCGAGTCGCACTTGTTTTTAGGATCACATTTTAACCCATTATTGTTTAAGACAAAGGCACTTTTTCTATTTCCTTCTAGTACTGATTTAATGCCCTATGTGGTCAGTGAAAGCTACAGACTGACAATGATTAGAATGAATGAGATAATGTGGAAAGGCCGTTTAGTATCGTGCTGCGACAGGATGGAATAATCAAGAAGAGGTGGGAAGAGAATTTGAATGCCCTTCCAATACCACTTTGAAAAAATAATTCATTAAAAGTCCAGCAATCAGTGTTAAGAGATATTAGTACAATGTACCTTTTAAATAAAAGTAAAATAACTCATTTTGAAGAACAACCTCTTTCACAGTGTTAAATTACTGATGCATTAGTGATGCAGTGTTTTAATGTTGCAGGAGGTTCAGGCGGCGCCTCTCCATATTGGGTTGGGTAGAACTCTTAACCTGACAATCACTGATAAGTTCAATGTGTTATAATGAGATAGGTCAACCCAGTCACCAGAAAAAAATATTGGTATTATACGTTTTTGCGAACTGCAGACACGTCTCCAAAAATATGTTTCATATCAGCCTCGTATCGCGCTCGCAGAAACGTACAACACCACGTGGTCAACGTTGTGAAATGATTGGTTAGGTTTAGGCAACGCTTGTTATACTCTTTATCATTCCATGTAACTTTCAATAACGGTTCCTCAACATAATACGTAATTTGCTCTGCGATTCGCTCGTTGTACGACGTCACTTGCTCTGACAGAATGCAAAAACATCGACATTCAACGTAGCCGTGGTTTACAGAAACGTACAATGCCGACATTTTTTTCCTGGCTCCTGGGCTGAATAGGTAGTGGAATCTAACGAAATGAAAATACTCAAGTCAAGTGCCCTCCATCTCAGAATTGTGCTTCAGTACAATGATTAAATGTATTTGGTGTCATTTTTGCACCTTCGCCTAATAACATAATAAATACTGGAGCTACTCTCTCCTCCCCCTCGTCCCATTTCCTCTTCCCTTCAGTATCATGTTTGCACGTATTGACGTTTTTCCATCAGCTTCTCCTCCAAACACTTAATCAGGATCGGGTCCACTTTGGGGTCAAATTTGTTAGCGAACCAATGGCCGTAGTTGAGTAGCCAGCGAAGTTCAGCAGCTCCGTAGATGCAAACACTCCGCATGTGTTTACCCGTGCAGGCCGGGTAAAGATTTCCTTCTAAATAGTTCCATTTGACCAGTCGTGTCTTACTCCTCAGGTCGGTAATGTCAGCCTCTGACCTGGGAATGTGTCCAGGCACCCCAGGGACCCGGACAAGGGTGGCCCAGAAGTGTTCATCTGG
>CAKALG010025277.1:0-10426 GCA_916700815.1 Helicolenus hilgendorfi
CTCACTGTTTTGACCGATGCTCGCTTGCGTCTACGCTGCGCGAACACGAGCTCAAGCAACAGGACGCTGACTGTTGTTGAGTCAACGGCCACAGGTGTCACTGTTAACAAGCTATTTCTGATTCTTACATCCAGACCCTTTCATTTTATCACACCACTGATTGATCCTGTCTACCTGAACCTCAGAAGTCTTGATCGTTAGTCTCAAACCGCTGAGCTATTTTCTCTCTCTCTCTGAGGTTTACTTAGTTTAAGGTTGTGTTCCACCGCAGTTGGAGTACTTGGCAGTTCTCGCAGTCTGGCCAATAATGATGTTTGCTGTGTTCACAGTGTTGAGGGAAAAGATAGCCTGCCTGACTTTGTTTTTATTTATTTATTTATTTATTTAAAGACTTGTTTTCCAGCAGCTATAAGTGTGTACGGCAGTTTGATCCAGGGAGAAGAATGGCCAAGAGCCATCTGCCAAAACCAGAACATCACAAGCAGCTGTTGTGCTTTTATGCACATGTTGACTTTTTTTTTTTTTCAACATAATGTTGTTGATGTCTTGACCCTCGCATCCAGATGGAAGCATTCAAGTAGCTGGGAAAATAATAAATAAGGGAATGGAGGCTATTCAAAGTCCTCCCGCTGATTTATGAATGCAAATGCTATAAAAAAAAAAAGGGCTGGTGTAGGGATTTAACGAGCTTCGTGTTCCGTGTATCTGCGGAGGACGAATGACTGATGCGGTTATTTTTCCCTTCAAATCTCCTTTCTCCATGATGTGTAATGGTGATGGCGAGGGGGGAGAAAGGGGTGAGGGAATGATGCACAGCGTTGCACAACTGGTGGCATATCTTGTTCTCTTTCAACTGCCGCCTCGCAGCGTATTGTTAACCATCACATGGCTGTATTTGTGGTCCTTCCACCATATCTACGTAATGACCACTTTCCTGCAAAGGGTCCCTGTGAGAGTCATTATCCTTGATCCGATCGTCAATGACAGGGGAAAGGGATGGAGAGAGGACGGATGTAAGATGACAGGCGCCGTGCTTTCTGATGTCCCCCCTCATGTCTCCAGGGGGAAGACTCACAGCCCCCCGCTCCATACAAAGAATCCACAGAGCAACAAAAGTAATCAGGCCTCTTCAGCGTCAAACTCAGGGATTATGTTTTCTTTTTCTGGGAAGACACATATTTACTCATTGATGTGCGTGCTCCTTGAAGAGCATGCAGCCTACGAGTTGTGTACAAGATAACATCCAGGTCACTAGGGTTTAAAGGAAAAGCCTACTCCACACGCCACATGCTCCATGACATTTGGATGTGATGTTTTCTATTGTGGAGCCATTACTTGACCTAAGGGCATGACGCAAGGCTTTGTTTTGGCTTTGTATGAATCCGCATGCAGCAGTTCTTTTTACTTTGTAGGTATCAAAGAGCACACATACGTGGAAATATGTGTTTGAAAAGTGCTTAATTCAAATGTCGTATGATAGCCGTGACAGAACACAATACGATTTTGCAAAGCAGTTTGTATAAAAGACCATACTTTTTCATGTATATGTATATTTTATGGTAAGTTAAAATGACACATCCTCACATTTAACTCACAAAATTCAACCCTTACCTATTAATTATGTACATAGTTCACTAATCTGCATTAGGGAGTTAAATTCACTGAAACATGTAATGCAAGGAATACATTTAAAGGAACAACGTGTGACATTTCCGGGAATCAATTAGCAGAAATGGAATATAATATTCATAACTATCGCTGTGTCTCAATTCGCGTATTTACGCTTGCTATTTTGAGTGCATACTGTAGGTGCGTTCACACTGAGAAGTGTGGCAAAATGCAGTACGCTCTATGTACCCGGATGTTGTACTCAAAACGTTCAAAACGCTGAATGTGGAACGATGAATGCTTCTCACCCTCTACGGTCGCCATCTTTGCTTCGTAGCAGAAGGGGAGCGGCCACTAACCTATTTCAAACTTGTGAAAATGGCGGGCGAGGAAGCTGCAGCAGTTGTGATTGAACCAGCGAACACTGAACTATACAAATTTAAGTTATTCATGTGTTATGTGTGTGTTATTCACTATACTGTAGTCGGGTAGAAACCATTAATGGGTTAATTTATCCATATGAATTGAATTACTGCCGATACGGCGGATTGTCCGTGGCTGATGGATCTATCGCGCTTCCGGTGAGTGCACAACAGCCCTGTGCGATTTGAGACAAGTAAGTACATAGTGTGCACAGTGTACTATGTGGGAGTGTACTAACGGAAGTATACGATTTGAGACACAGCTTATGTTTTCATTCGTGTATAATCACCTGAAACTAAGAATCGTTGTGTTTTCGTTAGCTTAGAATGAGGCCTTTATATCAATATAGGGAGCAGGTCCTCTTCACGGATGTTGCTCTGCTATGTTTCTACAGTAGCCCAAATGGACAAATCAAACACTGGCTTTAGAGAGAGCCTTTCGCATATTTACGTCACCTGAAAGCCACCCTAGCTCTCTGACAAAGTAGTGTTGGTATTGTACTCGGCGGCTCACAGTCTTGGAAAGGGATGAGTGAACAGAGGGGTATTCAGTTGGTCACAATCTGTAACCACGCCACTATGCCACCAAATCCTACACACTGTCCCTTTAAAGGCAGGAAGTAATGTGATGGTTATACAGTGTAATGCAGTACGTTAAGTGTGTGGAGTTAGATGAGGGAACAGTGTTAAACTGATAAGACAGGTTTGTATCCGTACTAAACGTACTACGGTATGTCCCTAATCTTGACCAAGTGGTTTAAATTGCATTAAATTAACCATACCCTAATCATGTTTTATTAGAAATGTGCAGACTTTATAGGAATAAATGTCAGCGGGGAAGATTTAGCAGGCTATATGTTCAGTAAGACCGTTCTGTTTGATAAATTGATAAAAAATGTCATCTGAAAGGCATCGTCTCACCCAAAATGTATTCTACTGATGCAAACTAGTTGCATATGAATGTAAATTCATCGGAGAAAAGACTGGAGGAATTATGCCACACTTGAGCGTACAGCTGGATATGTTTGTATATGAATTAGCTAAAATACTTTTGCCTTGTTTTCTTTTTACAGCTGGCTGAGTGGCTGTAGGGAGCCATGCTGTGTTATATCAGGCTGCACAGCCAGGCTGTGCCTGCTGACTCTGTGCTTTGTCAAAGTGGCTCTGTATTTAATGCCATTCTCTATAGTCAGGTAATCTGCCACTCTTTTCTGTTTCTTTAAGGGCCACATAGCTCTGCATTCTGCTCTGTGCTTTTCCCTCAAATGAGTGTTGGGGTTTTGTTAAACTGTGGTAATTTGGTTCAGTCTCATTGGTTTGAGGGTCCTACCGAAGCACAAAAGTGAACTGGTGTCAGGAACAGGAGGCTTTTTATTTCCCTACTCCTCTCTTGGCTTTGTAAAGTTTTGTAGAGACAGGAATGAGGGTTTCTGGGTTTGAGATGTAGCCATTTTTGGCCATATTTGTTTGAGTAAGTAATGGATATGTGCTCAATACATCTCTATTAGTCGGAATTATTTCTATGCACATGCAGAATTCCTTTGCAGAATTCTACAAAAAGAAAATATATATATAAAAAAAATACAAGGTTTAGGCAACAAAACCGCTTAGTTAGATTTAGAAAAACATCATGGTTAGGCTTAAAATAAGTAAAAAACATAAGGAAACTACACAACATAAGTACGGAAACATGCGACAAAGGTCACTAAAAAACATGTGACAAATGTTACTAATGTAACTTACAAAACAAAACACCGGTCTCCTGTTTAAAAGTTGTGTGTTTGTCGGGCCCATCCACCACCCCACCCCGCCCCGCCTGCCATAAGCAGTCTTTCTCTTTTTATCCTACATCACTAGCTCTGATCATAGTATATTTACGCAGATGCGTTTACATTTGAGTCAGTACAGACAACATGGTGTAAAAATGACAAGCCAAACGCAAGAAAAAGGCGTTCTTATTGCACGCTAAATGCCTTGCGCATTATCGTGTCATTAATTTGCCTTTTCATGCGAACGGGCTGGACATAAAGATCAATTCGTCTCAGAAAGAAACTGAAGCATTTGTTTTTTTCTTTAACTGAACGTTTCAACACTATGTGCATCTTTTGTGTCTTCTCAGGACATTTCAGCGCTGTGGATCTGTATCATTTACTGCCTTCATGTGGTGATGATGATGCACATAGCATTGAAAATCAAAATGTAATCCTTTCATACAATAAATTAGTTATAGAAAAAGTCACATGCTCCTTTCTCATTTCTACTTTTCTTTCTCTGAGGGCGCGGAGAAGGAAAAGGATAGTAGACAGTCGACCGGCTTAAGCACTAGTTACAGTGATTGGTGATTACGGCACATTCATTCAGGATTGGTTCGATTTCATATTACCACCGATTCAAACTCGAATTTGAATATAAATTGCACAGAATGACCTGCATGCCTTCTCTGTTAATTCAATGCTGGATGCAGCTCTCATTACATCAGAGCTCCATTCAATAACATGCAGATAGTTGGAGTTTCAACAGCAATCCAATTTGAGTGTTAAAAGTATGTAATGTTTCCCTGAGATCTGCTTCTTTTTAGGATGTCATTATTTGTCTAGTTTCTTTCTGTTTACTGACACTAAACTTTTGCTTTCATATCTCTCTGCACCAATGCCAGACCTCATGCAATTTTTGTATTGATTCGTGGTGTGTGCTTGTGTGTGTGTGTGTGTGGACTGGGTAAATATAGCTCTCTATATCAGCCTTGTCATGTTTTAACTCTTATTTAAGTCCACGCCTGTCTGACTCTGGAGGAGAAAAAGCACAAGTTAGTGAAAGGTTACCTCATTCGGGAAAATGATGAAAATATAATGTAGGAGAGCAGTTAGAAGATATACATTATGAATACTCTGAGATTCGCCAGTGACAGGGCAATAACTCACAGCCTCAGAGATGGTGTTCAGGAGCTAAGCATCACGGGGCACTGTGTGCACACTGACCTGAAAATGTTTAATTATACGCTCGTTTTTGTCTCCTTGCTTGATAGCGAGCCATTATCTTGGACTGCGTAAAGAATCTGGAAATAACAACAATTAATTTGAATCACAACAAAACAAACATAATTAGCGGAGGAGGTAAGGTGGCGACAAGGATCTCCAACCCCGATTCTTTCTGTGTGGCCTGTTTCTGCATTCAGTGTGATGGTCATTAGCCAGAAGAGTGCAGGTTGTTGACGACTGGCTGAGTTTGGCTCTGCTGACTATACAGCAACACTTGTCTCCTCTGATTGCCAAGGAGATGGCTCTATCAAAGGCAGCAATCGGGGAGCTTTGCCCGGCAGAAATCAAATCAGATATGTGTGCTGAGTAGCATCTCTGCAGAATAAAGAGAGGACTATGAGGGAGATAGGAACAGGTGTGAGATAGAACGGCACCCTGGAGGAACATCTCCTGCAGGCTTTGACAACTCGGCTCACACATACGTTCATGCGCATGCATGCACAAACCACTCTACACATATATGCACACACAGTATATGCATTCTACGCTATTCTACAAACATACACACACACATACACACACAATCACTCACAAAATAAAGTGACAGCCATATGGTTGGATAGTGTAAGATGTTGGAGATAACAGAAGTGGGGGAGGGTAGCAAGAAAGAAAATGGCCCGCGATAAAAATATGCATCCGAAGCTTTGTTTATGACTTTGACCCTGACATTGACCCTTCAGGCACACAAGCGTACACTACTGTAAAATCTCAATCCATCAAGCCACATTCAACAGACATCTTGTAAACCATTCCAAGGGTACATTTATATGAAACATTAAACACTGCTTGGCTAGCTTTTGGTCCCTATTTACCTGCACTTTAGTGAGACCCCAATTACATTAGGTAAACTGCTGATTCAAACAACCGACTTTTAACAGACTATTAACAATAGTGGTGTGTTATAACCCAGATTGAGCGGAGAGTATAGCAAAGGATACGATTTTTCGCGTGATATGCTCCTGTGATACAGCAGCGTGATTAAATGCCACATGTCTGCATCTGTTGTCCCAGTAAGGATGATCATCGACTGTCTGAGCGATTCATTTGCATTTAATAAATATGAATGTTGGTAAGTGTGTTTCATGTCTGCTGCATGTAATAATCAGTCATCTGAGATGAACAAACTAGACTGGTAATTTATTTTATCCCGTAGCGCATGACACATTATATGTCAGCTATGAAAGTTCAAGTTGTCCCTGTAAAATCAATTATTAAAGTCCCAGTGAAGCGGAAGTTACAGCGTCTTTAGCTCCTGTACTGTGACGTATTCCACGTGAAACAGAATATGTGAGCGGTGTACAGTTACAAGAGGGATTTAAATGCTCTGACACACCAAGCCGACGGTTAGCTGTTGGTGAGCATCTATCGGCTTAGTTTTTTCGGTGTGTCCCCACCGTCGATTCTAATCTGCGAGAGTTTTTTCGAACGATTCAGCATGTTGTATCGGCGGCAGAGAGAAATCACTCTGATTTGCTGTTCAGCTTAAACAAATCAGTGCACGAGAAGAGAAATGGAAGTGAGGAAAGTAAGCCAACGAGTAAAGTGAAGAGGGCACACACAGAAGGCTCTTCTCATTTTTCATCTTTATCTCATCTGATCATTCAAATACACGGTTGTTTTCACAACGACATGGCCATCTGGAATGAAGCTAAGTGATGAGTGAGAGTGGTGTGAAAATGGTGCAACTTGTCAGTCGAGACGAAGGCAACGTGAGGCGACGCAAAAGTCGGCCTTTGTCGCCTCTAGTTCTTTGATGTTGGCTTGGCGTGTCTGGGCCTTATGTCAAATCATTCACATTTGATTGGACCGATAAAAAGTGGATGGGTTTAGAATGTAGCGCGATACGGAGCAACAGAGGACTGTGGCTCCACACCAGTGGGCTACCTCCCAGACTGAAAAGTGAAGGCAATGTGAAAGTACCTTAAACTTGCATTCTTCCTAGTATCCAGTAGGGGGTGACTCCTCTGTTCATTAAGTAAATTATGGTCCCATTTAGAGTTAAATAGACAATAAAGCAGGGTATGCTTTAGGGCGTGGCTACCTCGTGATTGACAGGTAACCGCGGCGTCCAATCTGGGAGTTGTCTGTGTTTACTTCTTAAAACTTTAAAGCTTTCACCATTGTTTTCAGTTCATGACAGTTATTTATAACATTTTGGTTGCCTAAAAATGTCTTATCAGCATTTGGGTGTATTTAGCTCCACCCTCTCGTGTCACTTCAGGTTGCAAAAAATCAAGATGGCGAACGCCAAAATGCCGAACTCGAGGCTTCAAAACGGCAGTCCACAAACCAATGGGTGACATCACGGTGACTATGTCCACTTGTTATATACAGTTTATGCTCCGCACACACTTACCTTGTCGTTAAAAGTTGCAGATTGTCAATGGTCATGATGTTATTGGTTGAAATGGTTGGTGCTAGCATACATAAGCACAGGTCAACATTTGTTTTACAAGAAGAAAAGATGATGGATTTTGATATAAGAATAACTTTTTTTTTTTTTTTTTGCATATTGTTAAATAGGTGCACAATATGACCGGGGATGTGATCTAAAAAGGTTAAAAAGGCATTTTCCTTTGAGCTAACATTTCTTCCATTTCTGACAGCTGGCTTCCTCCACGGGTAAAACATGTTGGGGCCAACTTAAAGTTGCAATAGTGGCGTGCAATGACAAACTTAAAAAAGGATTATGTAAAAACGGTCACACAAGTCACGAATGATTTATTACCTTTTGTCTCTGTCTCATTGTGGCATTGAAGATGGTGTGATGTATTGCATTTTACTCTCACTGAGAATTGCATTGTCTCTTAATGTGGATGATTCTGCATGGGTCGTACGGGACGGCTCAAGTGCTGTCAAGCTGTCCTTTATTTCACACATGAGCGGCCTCTACGCCGTCAGCATTACAGGCATGAAGTGAATGCTTTTTTTGGATGGTTGATATATTATAATACTCACAGTGCACAATTGGCTGCACATGAAATATGATTTACCTATTATGATATCAAAGACTTGAGAATAGCATGTCATTTCAGGTCCGGCATCCCATCTACATGCTGAAGAAGAATGTATCTGTGTCAGTTTCTTTATAGGTAATGTGCATTAGGCTGAGATAAGTGATTGTAACACATCGTCTTTGCGGCGCTCTCTGGGGGAATACAATGAATAAATCACCTTTTATTGAATACACTAGACTTTATTAGAGGCCATGCTGTTACTCATTATGCGATTATAGAAGTTAACTTTGAAAGTGTATGCTTTTCAGCGACCTTCAAGCGGAAAAAAGTCGACACCGGCGTGAAAAGATCTTCTGATTTCCCTGGCTTTGGAAACTTACCTCTCTTTTAGAAACGCTGTTCTTTTTATCACCTTGTTTTTCCTGATGTGCAAACGCAGCATTACTCGGCCGTCACTTTCTTTGCACTCTTTCTTTGTCCCTCTCTGCATTCCTTCTCCTTTTGCCCCATCTCTGTCGCTCCCACTGCAGACACCTCCATCCGGTGTCCTCAAACATGCACCTGCCCTTGACCGGCGAAGTCGCCACTCTTGTGTCGGGAATGTAGTCTTCCACTTCCCAAATCATTGGTGCAACACCTCTGTATGGCAACAACACGCCATTAGTGGTCTCCAGTCAACATGTGCACTTTCACAAGGCTGGCAAGGAACTCCGCAGGGAGTTACCCACTCTCAGTGTGTGTGTGTGTGTGTGTGTGTGTGCTTTTTTTTATCCACTGTAAATCCCATGAGAAAAAGCATTCACTCTATCTAAGAACACAACACTGAGGGCCGGTCACACCTCATTAATCAACCAGGAATCCTTGTTTTTTTGCTGCCATACACCTGTATCCTTTGTAACCATCTCCACAAATCTATCAACACATAAGGAAGATACGAGGACTGGTCTGTCTGGTGTGTGTAGCCTACACACACACACACACACACACACACACACACACACACCAGTATGTTGGAGTAAGGTGAAACAAGCTTGATTTAACCACAGCTTCCACGTCTCTGTCCTTCCCTGTGTTCTCCTTGTGACTGCAGTCCAGGTCAGCCCAGATTTATAATTGGGTCCAGGGTGGGACACAAGGCATGTAGATAATGGGACACCCCCATCACACACACACACACACACACACACACACACACACACACACACACACACACACACACACACACACACACACACACACACACACAACCCCACCTTCACCTATCATCCCTTCTCTCTCTTCAAGGCTACACAAGCCTTTCTCTGTGCGTGTGTGTCCCTTAAACCTATTAAGAAGAAAGCTAATGTCCCATTATTCTCACCAGTACAACCACCTATTAGCCATAAGTAACTTGTGTTAAAATGAACTCTGACCATGTCTTGACTGATAGCTCGGTTCAAGGCTCCTTCTGTGTTCATGTTTGGTTCCCAGTGAAGCTGTTCATACAACCAAACATCTTACATCCCGGTCTTTCTGCAGCTGCTGCACACGGCCCTCTATTCCTGCCACGAGGCCGCCAATAACGGGGAGCTGTCTGAAGAAGAGAATGAAAGCTGAGTGTTCACCTTCAGGTGAGGTGGCACTTCATGTGATCCAGTGTGGGAGTGTGCGTGCGTGTGTGTGTGCAAGTTCCTCTCCTGCGTGTTTGTGCTTGTGTGACTGAATTATTAATACTTGACAAATGACAGCCATTTTGCACAGGACCCTCCACTCGACATCGATTAAATATAAACAATGAGCATGTGTGAGCAAATGTGTTTCCGCCACTGCTGCCACTGGAGCTGCAAGCTACTTTTAGCTTTGGGAGAGAGGGGAGGCAGAGATTGCGGTTGGTGGCAGGGGTGAAATTTATAGCACCAGGCACTCACTTGGTATGCAGGCAAGAGGACAGGCGAGACTTTTTTCACATAATTGTTCCATCATCATCTTCTCAGAGATATGCTTTTGTTTTCTTTTTGTGTGTTCTTGTGTGCTTCTGTGTGTATCTTTGTGTGCTTGCGAGGGACCGAGTGGCAGAGGAAAGGGGGAGTGAAAATGGAATACAGAGAACATATGAGTGCAAATTTGTGTTTGTAAAGAGAGAAGAAAGAAAAGTGGCAAGAGATGGAATATAGAGTGTATATGACAGCACTTTGTTTGTGTGTGTGTCCGTGTGTTCACCTGTCCACGTTCACCTGGGAGGGAGAAAGCTGAGAATGAGATCAAAGGCAAACAACTTTATTGGCGGTCTCCATAATTCAGCAGCTATACCAGGGGTCATAGTCTTTCCTTTGAGGTTGAGCTGCAGAGATGAATCTTTAATGCACTCCTGCCTGGGAATAATGGATGGCACAGGCCAGCCACTACCCAGCACCCGCTGCAG
>CAKALG010025281.1:0-10399 GCA_916700815.1 Helicolenus hilgendorfi
GTGGTGGTGGGGGGTGTAGCTAGGGGACGAGCCTGTTCTATTACACTGCATGATGAACAGCCTGCTATTTGGAGTGCATCTGCAGGAGCCAGTTTGTAGCGCCGGGTCCTCGGAGAGATGTGGGAGGGAGAGCAAATGTTTGAGGAGCGGACTCTGCAACTGCTGAGTCTCCCAGCGCTCCGTGCATTTTGGGAGTGACACAGAGCATCTTATGACAATATTAGCCTCTACGCCTCCTTGTCTTTTTGAATAGAATCTTGAACCGGAGACTGATAGCGGTATCTCCGACTGATACGGGAGTCTCTGCTGCTGCTGCGAAGTGGGAAAGGTCTGCTGTTTCGGGGGAGGAATCTCTGTTGGAAATCTTGTCTGAGGGAAATTACGTTATTCCTCTGCTATATGCAGACGGAGATAGAAATACAGAATTTGGCAGCTTGATATCTTGTCATGTAAATAATTTAGCGGAGGGGCCTTCCCCCTGAACTCAAAAACGAAAAACCCTTTACTGTACAGACACTTGCCTAATTTGGAAGTATAGCTCAAAATATAGACTTCGTTTAACTGCTGAAAAAAATAGCCAAATATTTGAAACATAATAATGCAACTCTTTACTGCGTTAAATACATTTAAAACTCACCTCCAGCTCAGCTGCAATGATTAAAGTATCAATTTGAAAGAAGAGAAATATCCTCTAATTAACTAAACAAACATAAACACAGCCATTACTGGGATGAAAGTGGAAGCTGCAGATGGCAGGATAGTCTGATTCTGGACTGAGTCACGAGTGTAGCAGCCAGACAAAGTGAGTAAAAAAAACAAAAAAAAAAACGAGGAAGTTACACAGCGGCTGAAAAAGAGTTTCCGAAGAGACTAATGGTATATATTCAGTAGAATGATCACAACCACGGGCTGCTCATTGCTGGCTTTGATTGGCCTCCCGGTCTGTCGCTTGGGAGAAACCTCCGTCCCCACGGTGAAGGCTCTGTCTCCGTCTTTGTGCCCCGTTCAAGCAATTACGCCCAGCTACATGTTTTCATATGGGAATGGATGAGGGAAGGGGAGGGTGGCGGTAGAAGGTGGGGTGGAGGGAATAGGAGGGGTGTCATGTGAAAAAGTCATTTTGGCGCTGCACTCTTCAGTTCCGGTCATGCTCTGTACCGACGCAAATTAAAACCTCCCCGGTAGCCTATGTAAATATGCTGCCTACTGTGCTGCGCTTTAATGAGCCATGATATGAAAGACATCTAAAACCAATGGAAAATAACTGGCCACTTAAAGGTGGGGTGCGTCTGACAGGTGACAGGTAGAGCCAGGTTTAAGACGGGGTTGGGTGGTGGTGGTGGTGGGGGGTGTTGGGTTTTTGCAGGATGATGGGGGCAGACCAGCTCTGGCATTCAGGAATAATCTAGAGCTGTGAGCTGCAAGCCAGGGGAGAGTAACCAGCTTTTTAGCCTCAGGCAGTTCAAAGAATTCTGGGTGGCGGTGGTGGAGAGGGAGAAGGGGGAGCAGGTGGAGATTGTGTGTGTGTGTCTGGGTACCTGTTATGTGCTCATTTTTAAGGGGGTGGGATGTTGTTAGGTGAGAAGTGAAAGGAGACAGTTACTATGTCTCCCGCCTTGAGACACAGCTCATTGTCACCAACTTAAAAAATGTACATAATTTCCCCCTCCGCGCAGACACACACAGCCCTCAATCCTCTAATAACCTGTCTTCTAAAAAACCTTACAAGGATTACCTATCTAGAAATCTGCTTTGTATGCAGAATGTGATGGCGGAATGGAAATGAGCAACTGTTCAAGATGGCGCCTTCCAAAAAAAAAAAAAAAAAAGAAAAGGAAAAGGGAACCACATCTGCACAAACCGATTAATCCGAAACATTCAGAGGGAATCTCAAGTCATTTACAATATCACAGAATCCATAATCAAGATTCACTGCCAGAGCCCGAGTCTGCGGCGCAGAGTCAATGCCCAGTTCAATGAGGGCTGATGGAATGTATAATTTCATGACAGATGCACGCATTCACAAGCGAACACAAGGTCATTTTAACATTCGCAGGCAAAAAAATACAACAACTTACCCCAGAAAGGAAACGCACACCCAATTATTAACGGGCGAAGGCAGGCAATCGCAAATGAAATATGTAAAATGTTTGTTCACTGATAGCAGACTATTCATAAAATGCTAATTTAGCATTATATACAAATATGGGGGCTGCTCTTAATAGCAACACATCTATGTAGCTATTTAAAAAACCTGCATCCTATGGATATAAATATGCGTCTCTAATTGGACAAATCCCAGTGTATGCATAACATTAATTAGGATGATCATGTTTATTGTAAAGATTATGAGCTTATTTGTTCTAACAGGTGACTCACTGAGAAGACGCATCAGAAACAAACACACTTCTTGGACTCCTAGTGGGAGGAGACCAGTTTAATGTGTGGCAACTTGAACGCAATGCATTTCAAATGTGAAAATGGGGCGAACAGATATGTAGATTTTTTCTTTTTTAAAAAGAATCTGTGGCATGGTTTGTTGGTTTGAACCTTGCCAAGCCATGCTAAATCCAGTCTTTAAAGCCACGCAGCGAGCTATGAAGGTAGGAGCCTGCTGATAGGCTGGTGAGATCCATTGTTGTTGGGCCATCTGACAGTCTAACTCGTGAGGAACGGGGGAAACAGAGGAACAAGCCAGTGGGGTGCCTTATGAATTTAGACTAAGTTGAGATTCAACATTTGGCCGAAACACGCTCTCTCCTGTGAACTGTCAACAAATGCAAACCGAACCCACCAAGAGGCGTACTGGTGGAAAAGCATTTTGCCAGTGTCTCTTTGTAAATCTGTCATGTGCTTTTACATGGAGGACACTTTGACAACACATGCCAGAATCGCTTATCTGCGGTTAATGAAAGTAACAATGTCCAGAGAAATAAGTGATACTGACATTGCTATAATATGTGTGAATCGCTGTTTAGCAGAATTGTGAAATGCTGAAATGTCACAAAACAGCTGCAAGGCTGCAATACTCACTTTTTTTATATTCACAATGGTGTGTAATGTGAAAAGGGTTGTTCAACGCAACATATCCTCATACAGCGGTTCGTATGATATCTTACGAAAAGTAAGATATTACTCTGTGCAAGCCCCTAACGTGTAGAACCTGTTGAGGCAACAAAACTACTTAGTTAGGTTTGGAAAAGATTGTTGTTTGGGTTAAAATAAGTATGTTTACGTAAAATAAGTATGTCTCAACTATTTGATTAAGTTTAGGCAACAAAACTACTTTATTAGGTTTAGGAAAAGATCTTGGTTTGTGTTAAGATAAGTACGTTTGTTACCATTGTAGGTTACAAGCCAAAAAATAGCAAGCAAAAAATAGCAAGCAAAATGAAAATCTGAACTACTTGGTTAAGTTTAGGCAACAAAATGACTTAGTTGGGTTTAGGAAAAGATCTTGGTTTGTGTTAAGATAAGTACGTTTGTTACATAAAATAAGTACATCTGAACCACTTGGTTAAGTTTAGGCAACAAAACTACTTAGGTGGGTTTAGGAAAAGATCGTGGTTTGGGTTAAAATTAGTATGTTTGTTACATAAAATAAGTACGCCTGAATAGTTGTTTAAGTTTAGGCAACAATACTACTGGGTTAGGTTTTGGAAAAGATCTTGGTTTGGGCTAAAATTAGTATGTTTGTTATATAAAATAAGTACGCCTGAATAGTTGTTTAAGTTTAGGCAACAATACTACTTGGTTAGCTTTGGGAAAAGATTGTTGTTTGGGTTAAAATAAGCATGTTTACGTAAAATAAGTATGTCTTAACTACTTGGTTAAGTTTAGGCAACAAAACAACTTTGTTTGGTTTAGGAAATTATTGTGGTTTGTGTCAAGATAAGTACGTTTGTTACCATTGTAGGTTACAAGCCAAAAAATAGCAAGCAAAATGAATGGCTAGCTTGTGAACGCAACGGAGCAATTAACAAGATAAAGACCCAAATATACCAGAACAGAGATAAAAAGAGAGCAAACCTGTATTCATTTGCTGACCAGAAACAGGCAATCGTTTGCTACAGGTTAGCACCTAACAATTTACTTTACATGTTGTATTATTCAGCTTGGCCAAAAAAAACATCTATCTGACCAGTTTGGGTCTTTCTCTATCCTGCGCCCCCCTTAGCCCTGATTGCAGAAAGGCTGTACAAAG
The DNA here is from genome assembly GCA_916700815.1 of Helicolenus hilgendorfi. Lineage (NCBI taxonomy): Eukaryota > Metazoa > Chordata > Actinopteri > Perciformes > Sebastidae > Helicolenus > Helicolenus hilgendorfi. The sequence goes on from CAKALG010025281.1 coordinate 4,205, forward strand.
AGCCATCTTTTACCCCGGCAACTTTGTGTGACCTTGTGGGGCTGAATAAGACTGTAAAATTGATTCAGCTCCTGTAATAAAAGAGCATACACATTATCAGCATTCTAATTATAATTAATACAGGCGGCGGCAGCAGACCCATTATTTACGATGGGGGGCCGTGGTAAGCAAACACAATAATAATCTGCCCCATATTTTTATTGATACGTTGATGAATGGCTCTCTTTCACACAAAACACCAATGGAATGTCTCAGTGGCCGATCATACAAGTGCTGATTATTTCATTGCCAGTTACCTTCACCCCTCCACCCTCCGCCCACCTCTTTCATTACCCCTTTGTTTGTATCACCTTAAGTCCCTGACTCCAAACCTCATTACCAAGAGCTGGATCAGGTGATAGAGTCACCTAACCTCCAGGAGGTGAATTACTGTCAGAAATAAACAGTCCAATGGCAACATCACACGAGCGTCGGCCTGTCCTGCAAAGAGATACCCGGCACATTGTCTGCGAAGAGACCTTTAAGTTTAAAAGGAAGTAACCAGACATTTGAAAACATGTTAAAGGGGAACATCACCCAAATTAAAAAAAATCCAATATGTTATTTCCATGGCCTAGTAAAGTTCATTCAGTATTAGTGAACATGAGCTGCTCTCTCTCAAAGCCAGAAACCAGAGAAGTAAGTCTCAAACTTGTGATGTCATGGGGGTATAAAGTCTGGTTAAGTTTCTGATTTTGTGGACACAGAGTGTTTGTTTTCTTTTTTATACCCAAATGAGCTTTAATCTATTGTAGTGTTCTTAATTGTGAAACAGAAAATGGTCCCAATATACTCAGAACAGTCCTCTGGCTGCTCTCAGTGTCATCTAGAACATCTTTCCCATTCATTGTCTATGGAGCGGTTCCAGACGTTATACCCATATGACAACACAAATTTAAGTTTTAGCGCTATAGTTTTGGGATTTGGGAGAGAGTTCTTCATGTTTACTAATTTTTTTTGGACTGTCTTAGACCATAGGGATAACATGTATGAATTTTGAAAATGGGCGTAGTTCCCCTTTAAAATCTGATTCAGACCAAACCTCAGTCAATTTGTAGCTAATTTAACTGCCGCAATGAAATATTCTTACAAAAAAGCCCTTGAGTGATTTATAGAACCACGTTCTGCACAAACCAGTGTTGTTACACTTCCTGAATAATACAAGGGAATGATACTTGTAATTACATTTATCATTCTTATTTGATTGTTTGTTGGCTTCATCTTAAATCATCTGGGTTAAAATGCCATTCCAGTGGTTAAAAAGAAGCTTTTATGTGAAGTTAAAATCATCCCTTTTCTCAATGGAGTATATACTAGTTATAGACTGCTGGCAGAGAATAAGAGAGTACGACTATATTAAACAGCCTCTGCATATTCTCTATCCAATGAATATCTGCTTTACTGAGCACAAAAGACCCCACTGCCTCGCAGCCAAAGTGTGTAAAGTAAAAAAGACAGCAACCTTCATATCTAGGTTATCCTTTATAATTAGGTGTCTATGTAGCTTATGCCATTTCCCCTGTTTGATAATTGTAGTCCATCCCTCCTAATTTTGCACAGAGTCAGAGGAAAAAAAAACTGCTTATTTGTGCCTATCTTCCTTATTAATTCTCCTCACAAATCCTTGATTATTTTCCAATCCTTTCCTCTGATATCTCTGGCTCTGTTTGTCTGTTTCTCTCACTCCTCCACTGAGCAGTCTGCCTTCCTTCTCAATCGCCTGTTTTGTTTCCCGTTTTAATGAACAGTTGGATTCTTTTATTTCTCTACAAGTGCTGGATTTGCCTTATCACCCCCCGTCCCTTTGAGGGTTGCCAATTGGTTTTATCCATGGATGTATCATTTCTTAGGCTTCCTCTTTTTTTCCCCACAAAGAGAAAGAACCACTCCGTCAACAAGCCTCTCCGGAGCCAGAGATTAAAAACCTCAACATCACCTACCTTCCAGCGCTACTCCCAACTGGTTTGTGTAAAACTCAATTAAACTTGTCCCCACTGAATTTCACATTACAGTACATTAAAAGGAAAATTCTTCAAGCGTGATGACAAAGCTCAAACCTAGCTTCAGAGCCGCTATTTAGGAGCTTTCCTAAACGTTGTAGTCTTCGGGGGGTTTTAGCCTCGCGTCGACGCGAAAAGGCGCTAAACACAAAGACAAAGAAAAGGTTTCTTTTGACTCGGGAGAAAAACAAACTTTATGATTTATTTATTTACAGACGTGCTGAAAGTCACAGCGTCTGCTTGATACGCCGCATACAAACAACAAGGTCCCAGTCTATCAATTAGCTCCCAACAAAAGGTAAAGCGCGAGCCCTTTTGATGATTAAAGGTAAATACGCTCAGAACAGGTAACCAGGACATGATGATAGTTGTCAACCGTGTGACATTAGCCATCTTTGTAAAATGCAGATGTTAATCTTTGGGGGGTTTGCACATTTTTTGATCTCGATTTCAGAGCCTCGGTGAGTCGATAACAAATTATTCCACCGCCTTCATACAATCTGTCTGGGTGAAAAGGGAGCGCTCAGTCAAGCGTTGCACTGACGCATCGAAACATCGCAGGTCGATGTGCGTGTTAACTTCATTCACATGTGATAATGTGCTTTCAACTACAAGATAGCGAACCTGAGATTCAAGAGGGGGAGGAGAATGGGGGGGGGATCCTTGAGATGTTGTCTCTTTATGAGGAGGTTCTTTTTGTAGTTTGTGTTTTGCTACTGAGTGGGAGAGAAATCGTGAAGGGCTTCCTACAAAGCAGAGCAGGAAGGAGAAAGAGAGGCTTGGCTTTGCTTCAGCCAGGTCGGCTTTACAAGAGGAGAATATCTGGAGATGCACTCCTCCTCTCCCTCCTCCCCGTCACTCTCTCTCTCTTGTTCTCCCCCGTATAGCCATCCCCGCCCCGCAGCCCAAGAATTTAAGGGCAGCTTTGAACCTCCTTGTGTTCTTCGACATTGTAAAATGTGCTCGCGCTCGCCTCCCCGTCAACCACCCAAAGGTGTTCTTTTTGTGTGTGTGTGCCGAGATTAGTGGATGAGGTTCAGTCTGTGTTTTGGGCCAAACATGCCCATCCTCCTGACACGAGGGCGGACTCCGACTCTGACTGGGCTACGGACCAAGATCACTCCCTCTTGTCTCCTCTGCTTCCTCCTCAATCCTCTCCAACACATGACATGTGTCACTGCCACAGATCTGCTCTGGAAGATACGACCAGTTGAAGGTCAGGGCAAATCCCCAAAGCAGAGAAGAGAGAGGAAATAATCTCATAGACTCCCCCCCATCCCTTCACCCCCTTTATTTTTTTATTTTTTACACTGATGGACTATTTAAAAAGTTCATTTTTCTTAAACGCTTAGCATATTTCACGGTGCTATAATGTGAACGCTATAATGTGAAATCTCCATTAGCCAAAGATGGGGCGCAGCAGTAATGCAATGGATATGTCAATTTTCTTGTTCTGGAAAAAAAAAAAAAAAGATTTTTTTGTCGGGATTTAAAACCCATGTAATATTCATATTTTTCTATTTCACAGCACAATAGCCAGTGAGGAACTAAAGTGATTATACATAGCCAGAGTCAAACTCTAGGGCCGTTATCTATTCTAGTTTAATAAATCAACAGAGGGAGAGCGGGGAGCACAAATATTCTGGAGTCATTTCCTGAGTCAAATATGTTTGATGAGATAAAAAAAAAAAAATGGGATAAGAACTATTCAAACAGAGGATTAGTTTACGTGGAATTACATGAAAAGATGAATCATCATGTGCTTCATTTGTCTGTAGTCTGAGGTCCTGAGCAACCAAACTTCACTTAACTCACCAATGAAATATCATTCAGTCCAAACTGCATTTCTGAGGCCAGGTTAACTCAGACATGAGGGGAAAAGAGGCCACCGTGTAATTATTTGCTACTTACAATGTCCTACACTTCAGATTTGTGAGGATGGCGAGCAGAAAATCTGTTTACTACGGAGCCCAGTTCCTCACTCTCTACTCTTCTGTGTGGATGGAGCCTTTGAATAATTCATAGTGAGAGCCATAGGCATATGCAACGGGAAAAAAGTGTCGAAGAATATCACACCAAAGATGGCATCCTCCATTATGTGCGCTGTACCCGGCGTGCCCACAGACCTCACATAATGTAATTGGATAAAAGTCAGATGCTGCATATTGAGGAGCGACATAAGGCGGCAGATATTCTTCAGAGTCTCTGCGATGTGCTAATTGACTCAAAAGCAGCTACAGAAAAAAAAAAAAGCATTGCATGGCTTATTGTCTTCATATATTTATCTCCAACACCTCATTACTTACTTCGTGCAGTTACAAGAAATAAGTGGAATAAATTTACTTACTACAACTTGTGTTCAAAAAGCATGACCTCTCCCAAATAGAACAAGGGGGGAGGGGAGAAAAAGTCTTAAATAAGAACGTCATTATTCTGATTTGGTCCAGCAAAGATGTTTTTGTTGTCATTTTACTTCTGTTGACAACTTGTCTCATTGGGATGTTACTGAATGAAACAATGTGACATGTGTTTTACATATCAAAACTGCCAAGCCTTTCATTTAAAGAGACTTCATCTTCACTGACGACATTTTTATTGACAGGTAAAGCCCCGGAGATTAGACATGGCGGTCTAATTAGTCTCTTTTCTCCACCGTCGTATTTACACACCGAAGCTTCTGAAAAGGGAAGTGATCCAGAGAAAAGCAACCAGACATGGAAGAAATATTCAGATCCTTTGCTTAACTAAAAGTACCAATACCGCAAAATACTCCTGAATTCTGCACTGGAAATGTTAAACTTAAATACGTAGGTATTATCAGGAAAGTGTAGTCAATGCAGAAAAATGTCACGTGTGGGTGTATATAGTGTATCTAATAAGTATGTAGTATACCATATATACTGTTTATCATTAGATTATCATTACTCATGCATTCATGTTTAAGCAGCATTTTATACTTTACTTGGTTGAAGTAGAGCTGGTCTTTTTTATTTATTACCTCTGCCAAAGAGTTTATGTTTTCGGTTCGGTTTGTCTGTTTGTCAGCAGAATTATGTAAAAACTACCGGCCCGATTTTAATGACACTTGGTGGAAGTTTGTAGCATGAGAGTAGATCCGGATCACAAGGCAGATACACAAATTGTTTTTCACTTTTGTTAACATTGCGAGATAGGGCATTTGGCCTCCACAGAGGTCTGCGCTCTCCGAGAGTCCCTCTTTGTTTGTCTGTTTGTCAGCAGGATTACAGAAAAACTACAGGCCCGATTTTCATGAAACTTGGTGGAAGGATGTAGCATGGGCCAAAAAATAACCCATCACATTTTGGAGTGGATCAGAATCACAGGGCGGATCCATGCATTCTTTGTCTCTTTCATTAACATTATGAAATAGGTCATGGAAGAGGTCTGTGCTCTCCGAGTGCCCTTCTAGTTTATGATTTTTTTCATTATGGATTAATCTGCTGACTATTTTCTTGATCAATACCTTTATTGTTTGATTAGTAACATATGAGAAATGGACATCACAATTACCAAGAGCTCAAAGTGACTAGATGTCTTGGTTTGTCCGACTAACTACCCAAACTACTCCAAATTAACAAAGACGATGCAAAGCTGCAAATCGTCAAATCGATTGATCAGTTATTTAATAAAGTCGTATCGTATCGTAACGTAACGTAACGTAACGTAACGTATCGTATCGTATCGTATCGTATCGTATCGTATCGTATCGTATCGTATCGTATCGTATCGTATCTTGAAACAGTGGCTGATTAATTGTTTGATAATTGACTAATCAACTAATTGATTAATCTACTGACCGTTTAAATTCAAAATGTATATTTATAGAAATTACATGTTGAATTTTTTTATTTTTTTTTTACAATGCTTCTTATTTGCTTCTTAATTTGTAAAGTAAGTAGCTGTCAGCTGTATCTCAAATTAAATACAGCACTTGAGTAAATATACTTAGTTGCATTCCACCAGTGAAGCCGACCCTCTAAAGAGGAAGAGGGGACGATGATGGATGTGGTGGCCGTGTAACTGTAGAAAGCAGTCGCTGGGTAGGCTTGCTTAATTCCTGACATGAAATATTACCTGCAGCACTCGACAGAGCAGACCTGCGTGGATGGCGGTAGAGATAGCATCCATCCCTTCA
>CAKALG010025282.1:0-10561 GCA_916700815.1 Helicolenus hilgendorfi
TCTACCCAGGGGGACCGAGAGGACGTGGAGGGACCTCCCTCTCAGGAGACAAACCCCCAGCATCACCTCAACGGACACGGGACGTCCTCTATAGAGAAACCATGAGGACTCTGATGAACACTTGCGCTCAGTTTGTAATTCAGTGGTTTGGCTAATTTAGTTTAGTGTATTAGTGTCTGACTCGGTCTGCCAGTGTAACGTGTCATGGACTAAAACTTTGATTTTGGCATTGAGGATTTCTTTTGCATAAACAGGTTTTAGAGGAAAAGTGTAAAATTAAGAAACTGTACTAAACAAGAAATACCTGGAAAGTCATTAGAATCAGAAGAATGAATGCCTGTATAAGATATCAGAAATAACATTCCCATCAGTTTAAATGAGTTTTTCAAAATGAATTTAAAAATTGACTGACTTACATACTGTATATACAATACTGAAGTAAATGCTTTATGAATTTGTAGTGTACCTTTGCAGCATTTCATTACCAGTATTCATTTTTTATATTCTTATGTTGGACTTAACTAAGTATTAAGTGATTGTATGTTCTTACATTTATTTTGTAATGTTTTATTTCTGTTTTTTTTTTTTTTTTACTCCTCCAAGCACTGGTCACATTAAAGAACAACTTAAATCATGTGGTTTTATGTTTTTTTTTAATCTTTTTAAAGCGTTAAAAACACAATTCTAAACTGAAAGTTAACATTTAACTGTGTACAAAAAGCAAATCTCACAATTCAGAGCAGGAATGCCACTCAATTTAACATCTCTTATGTTCCTTGACTGACTCCTTGGTTATCAGACAACCATGTAAGACACATGATTTCCTCAACAGTGGGGATTCTCCGTTAACACATCACAAAGCAAATGTACTCCATAAAGATAACCACAGGGAGCTTTTTTACAATATTTATAAAGAACTACACCAGCTTGGGAGTCTTTAACAGTTGTTTGAGAAAAACAGTCTGCAAGTGATAATCATGGCTCATCTGGAGGCCTCAATCTTTATAAAGATGGACATCAAGTTGAGTAATATATTGTTGAAAAAACAACATCCAGCGCCTCAGTATCGTCGATTCATCTTCTTGAACTTCTCGTAATGGTAGTCATCTGTGGCCTTTTCGTTGTTTGGCCGTTTGCGGTAGTTGGGTGGTGTCGAAACTGTGGAGTAACAGAAGAAGGTATAAATCAGATTAGAGGTTTCAGACTAGCGGTAAGCAACTGTTATACTATTTGTATAAACAATGTTCCAAATGAAATCACTAATGCCAGAGAGTTTAAAGTAACAAGTACAATTTCATATGCTTCTGTTTCAGAGTGCTTATGCTGATTATAGCAGTATTTTAGTCTAGTGGTACTGAGCTGCTATAAGGAACAGTGTGTGGCTGTGTACAGACTCTTACCCTCTGGACCTGGTTTCTCAGTGTCTCCCACACGGAGCGGCCTTGCTTTGGGCTCTTCTCTGTGTCTGTGGTGCCGCTGTGGTGCGTTCACATCCTCATGATAGACTGAGAAAAGACATTTACATGTTTAACCAACCTTTCACCTCATTAAATCTCACTATTTGAAACCCAATGTTTACAGATTGACAGCACTCACAGCGGTTGTGTTGGACGTAGTTGACAGCGATGTTGGTGGGTACAAATGATGTGCCGTTGTCTTTTTTCTTGTTCCTTTGTTCTGCCAGAAGCTTGGCTTTCGCATCCTCTGTCTGGATGATGTTCTTAATCTTTGCACTGGGAAAGAAATCACAAAAACAGAGTTGTATCCTCTCTGTCAGCTAGTCACTGCCATGTCTCAAAGCAGAATGTCTTTCTTACTGATTTAAAAATAAAAGACAACTCTTGAAGATTCTAAATAAAAATTAATGTACAGGATCATTTTGAGAGTCGCCTTTACGTACTCAATGCCAAGATCGACTTCAGGGATCCCACTCAGCATCTGATTGGACAACATCTCCTCCGTCTTCTTGGCAGAGTTGACTCGGATGCTCTCGGGAAGCTCATACAAGTGATCTTCTGCATTCTTCACCTTAACTTTTTGTTCCTCGGCTTCCACCAACCCCTTCTTCTTTTTCAGCTCGGTCTCAATATATTTCATCCTGTGAGGGTAGATTTATGAAAAAAATAAGGTTTTAAAATATTTCTATGAAGCAACTGTGTGTGAGTATCAAATCCATCCAATTGTGTCCTAAATGTTGGGGATTACTATGTTGTGAAATCTTAGATGTCCTATAACAGGAAATTCACTCATCGTTCAAACTAAAACTACCGATCCAAGCCATGCATGTTGGCCCTCCACATGTAGATAAAACAGGTGTTGATATTGCTGTCTAAAATGTAGATATGCTCATGAATGCCAAAGAGAGTGATGTTGTGTCTGTATGTATTTGTGTGTCAAGTAAAAATAGCAGGCATACATGTCCGCATCCTCGTCTCTTCTGTTAGTTTCAGCAGAAAAGGAGGTGCCCAGGTTCAGGTCCGTCTCCTCTTCTGTCCTGCAAGTGGAACAGAAGTCATCTTGAGTCAAATCAGTGTCATATGTGATGACACACATTTTCCACTTTGCAATGACATACTAGTGCATACACAATATCTTAATTACTGCGTCAAAATTATTATAATAGTCACAGATTTACTTACATGTCCCTATTCCTATCTTTGATTTTCTTCATGTCTACAACCCCTCCAGTCTTCAGCTTAAAAGGGTCATTCTGTGAGAAAAAATATTTTAATAATGATGTGTTAAACAAATAGCCAATTAAACACACACACATATTATGGTTAATCTCAACAAATAAAAAAAATCTAAAAGGTCACTTACATCAGCCTCAGTTTCTGGTGGCAGTAAATCCCCAACCAACAGGGCAGACACACTAATCAAAAGGGGAATATGAATATTAATGTATATCTCATATGTTTCATTAGACTTTATCCCATTAAAAACGTGTTCGTACATTTATTTTTATTGAATTCTTTGGATTGTTGAAGTATGTGTCCTCCCTTTGTCTCTGAATTCAGTTGAAATTACAGTTTAAGATGAAGTCTTGTTTTGTTTTTTTTGTGTTTTCTCTCTCGTTTTAAGTTGTGAATGTTGTGTAAAAACAAAGAGACAGCTGTAAAATGAAAATACAGTGGTAAAGAATGTGATGATGATTGTATAAGTTGCTGAAACTGCAATAAAAACTAAGTTAAAAACAAAACAAAAAACGTGTTCATAGTGTGGGAACATTACAAAGTGTAACACTCATGTTTACCTCACTCCAGTCTGTCGTTTCCTCAAACTCTGAAGCTCTTTAGCCTCTTCTACTTTTGATCTACAAGAAATACACATAAATAAACATGAATTATAAATGACATTAGCTAAAACAAAACAACTAAAACCAAGATACAAAGTTATTAAAAAGGAAGTTATTGTTTCATCTGATGGAGAGCTGCTAGCTACGTTAGCTCACGTTTGATAGTATCTTTGTTCATGTTGTAGACTTTAAAGTACTTTACCTGACTTCTCTAGTTGTCTCATCCTCCTCCACATCCGACGAGTTCCTTCTCCGCCTAAAGTTTCTGCCCGACGGCATTTTTTAATGCAGCTTACTGTTTTATTTCTGAGCTTTCATAAAACTGCGCTTGACGACAGCAAATGGTTGGATTTAGAGCTTAGAGGGGGGAGGACTTTAGCAAACGCACAATAATACTGCGTCACTTCCGCTAATATTAGCGCCCACTTCCGTTTTTAGTAGTGATGGGAATTCCGTCTCTTTTTAGTGAACAAGATAATTTGGCTCAGCTCACCAAGAAGAGCCGGCTCTTTCGGCTCCTAAACGGCTCTTCATTTGACCACTTACGCCTTTTATAATTCAGCCAAATTTAGCTTTAGCTGTTTTGACCCTATGATTAGTATGTGTGCACATATATCACTTAAATTATTCAATATAATTATACTAAACCTTGTAATTTCCAGAATATCATACTTTTACATGCTGCTTTGTTTCCGACTGTCACTCATCTTGTCTGCTATTCACACACTGCACTCCTCTCTCTTCCTCTCCTCCTCTTCCTCCTGCTCTATACCTGTAGACCGTTAGCGCACCATGCACCTCCACCCCTCCCTGATTGATGGTATGATCCTCGTCTGTCATCACCTGATTGATTGCACAGACGTCACATCATTCAGTCACACTCAGTGCATGGAGTTCCCGTGGCGCGGAGAAGCCTCGGCACAGCACTTAACATCACTAAAGATCATCCTATCATTCTGCCTTGAATTAATTTAAAAAAAAAAAAAAAAAAAACGTCTCTCAGATGGGAGCCGGCTCTTATCCTCCACTTAAAAGAGCCGGCTCAATGAACCGGCTCGTTTGCTACCAACACATCTCCATTTTTTAGGTAACCATAACAAACATGGCTACTTACAGGCAGGTCGGCAGGTTGTTGGGTCTTTCAGCAAGACTTTCACGTCCGTAAGTTTGATCTGTTTCTCAATTTGTGACAGTTTTGCTTTCGTAATGCTTCTACGAATGCATCTTCCTCTCAAGTAGCCTATCTGATGTTAACTGTTAGCAGCTAAGTTGCTGAGTGACGCAGGAGTCAGAGCAGCGTGATGCAATGAACTTGTCTTTTATTGTTTTAACTCTTTAAATCAGAGTCAGACAGTTATGAAAGCTGTTTTGACACTCAATTTATGTCGTACTATAAACAATTATTTTACAAGACCAACACAATTAGGTTTACAAATAAATACAAGCCCCTTCAAGTCAAATGTGCGCATCTGGATGTTGCACCGTTATTTCAGCAAACATGCTGTCAACGTTCACTGGGTCTGTGAGTGAACAGCAAGCAATTGAGGTCTTGACCCTGAATGGACTCTCTAGGGTAGCTTTGATCTTATGTTTGGAGTTGTTTTGGTGTAAAATATAGTTTTTTTCTCACTGTGCAATATAATTTTCCACTTGTGCAATTTTGTTAAAAGTCTGTTTATTGTCAATACTGTATATACTGCTCCTATTTTTATACTTCCTTCTATTTAAATAGTTCATATTTTGTTACACTTTGTTTAGCTCTTTTTTTTTTTTTTTTTACTGTGTTAGCTGATGCATCTTGTTTTTTGCACTATCCCCTTTGCTGCTCTACACTGCACATTTCCCCACTGAGGGACTAATAAAGGAATATCTTATCTGATCTTATCTAATCTTTTGCGAATCACAATTCTACCTCAAGGGGCTTTTTTTTTTAGTTACTTTACTATCACTGTTGTAAGCACAGTGTCTACCATCTCACGTACAGCTTTGTCATTCTTGTCATTTTATAATGACTTTATTATGAACTTCCAGAAGTGATCACCATTAAACTAATTATGCCACTTCTGATAACAATTGTCTGAGCCAGTTATGTTGTAGGATTATCATGGTAAATGTGGTGAATAGTTTTTTTGCAATATTCTGTGGTTTTTATGTATTACCTCATTTAAATTAATTTAAGATGGTTTCATTTTGACATTAAAGCGTCTCTATCAGTTGATGTGTGCCAGGAAAGCTTCATTAATTGTGAAGCTGTAAAACAAGACGGTTTGTACTTTTTGTTGGCACTAATGCTAGGGCGAGAGGCGAGGTACAACCTGGTTGAGTCACCAGTCAATCACAGGGCTGACACCTAGAATCTGACAACTATTCACACTCACAATCACACGGCTGCCAGTTAACCTAACCCAGAACATTCTGTGAGACGACAGTAACACCGTGCCACACATATAAGATCAGATACTGTATGTCCCATAGTGTATATGTGGATGTGTTTTAATTCCAGTATTCATGCCATTTTTTCATTTGCCAGATAAAGGCCCTTTAGAATAAAAGTTAATATAGTCAAAGACATGTATTGTGACTTCTCCTTGTCAAGGACAAGACAAATGATGACTAAAGAACATAATATGTGCAGCTGAGTGATTGCAGGGCTAGTTTACTCATTGCCCTAACAATCTGGATCACTTCTTCTACTAAGGACTTAAGTGTTGTATTATCAATCTGCACAAAAGGGTTTTAGTGGATAAGTTTTATGAAATGATTCCTCTTTGAATCTGTTAGTCCCTACCATGTGGGAGGGAGGAAATGAAAAAGGCTTTCATGGGCAGTTGCATTCTGTTTTTTAGCAGCATAAATGTGGCAATGAATTGTGATTTTTGCTGAGGTAACCTTTTGAAACTCTCTTTTGTGTTGTGTCAGTCTTGCAGTCAGTGGATATCAGACTGCCGGATTACACTGGCCTTCACATAACACAGCAGTCCCAAACAGATGGCCACAAAACCCCCATTGGGTTGTTCCTGGTATGTATGCCTGCAACATCCTTGCGGCTGTCTAACTTGGAAAAGCTCTATGTAATGACTGAATTTACATTCTTGTTCTTTATGTTTTGACTCCTTCCAGGAAGGACCATGTTTGTGCAGACGCAGGACACACCGAATCCAAACAGCCTAAAGTTTCTGCCCGGTCGTACAGTTCTTGAATCAGGGACGATGAATTTTGCCAGCCCTCGCGATGCTCATTGCTCGCCCTTAGCCAGGTATATGACTTCTAGGTTACTGAACAGAGAGTAGTACATTGATTTCACAGCAGGGAAAAGCACCCAAATGGAATGTAACCATTATAATAATTAGTTACACTTATGGGTCGTAAGATTTTTTCACTTGCCATACCAGTTGCACCAGAAACAAAGCAACACCTGTACTCACGGAATAAGAAACAGCAAAGACTTCTGTGTGCTCCTCATGTTGTCCTTGAGACTGCAGACACTGTACTTAAAGCGTATCTGTCCAATCCAGTGCCTTTCTCTTTTTAAGCATAATATCTATTATTGGTTTGGTTTGTATAGCCTCGTTTTTTCAATATTTTAAAACATTTTTTAATGTTTTAAGTGTCAACTTTGTATTTCATCCCACATGTAATAAAACCTCAGTAAAGTTCTGTGTTGTCTACAGACAGCTGTTTAGGATTGAGGGAGTCAAGGGTGTCTTCCTGGGCCCCGACTTTATTACCATATCTAGGGTAAGACCAAGTCAAGTTTACATGAACCTCACGGTGTAGCACATTAGAAATGCATTGCTTGGAATAGCTCGTTTTCTTTTTGTCTTCATTTAGACTGATGAAAGTATGGAGTGGAAAGTAATCAAGCCCGATGTATTTGCTGCCATTATGGACTTTTTCGCTTCTGGACTTCCTGTGGTCAATGAGGACAGCACGCCTAGCGCAGATACAGGTACGGATTTCCACCAGCTGTACAGGAAAACAACACTGAAAATAGACAGAATGGGTAGGGCAAACAGTTTTCTGAACACCAAGGAATCCTCACTTGTCTTTCAGCACCATCAGAAGATGACGACGAAGTAGTCGCTATGATCAAAGAACTGCTGGATACTCGAATAAGGTAGCTGCTTGTGAAGATGCACTCTGATACTGTATCAGCATCTGTTCCCTGTTACCATGGCTTTCTGTCCTTTCTCCACACTTGTTGATGCTCTTCTTCCCCAGACCAACTGTGCAGGAGGATGGAGGTGATGTTGTGTATCGGGGGTTTGAGGACGGCATCGTCAAACTGAAGCTGCAGGGCTCCTGCACCAGTTGTCCAAGTTCCATCGTCACTTTGAAGAGTGGAATCCAAAACATGCTGCAGTTTTACGTCCCCGAAGTTGAATCAGTGGAGCAGGTTTGTTTTCCCGCCAAAGGATATGTTGTAAACATGCTGCATATATGAGAGTGGCTAAGACTTTAAAAACAGATGTTTTATGGTGTACTTTTGTAAGTTGTATAAGCACTGTATTTTTAAATTACTTTTTAGGATTGTAAACTGGCACATGCCTTGTCATTACTCATACCTGCCAGCCACAATTGGCACACAAAGTTGCAGGACAACCAAACCCTTCACAAATGCATGACAGAAAATATGGGGTGCTACTTTAAAGTGTTAACAGAACTTATCATTTTTTCCTCAGGTGAAGGACGAAGATGAGGAAGAAGCTGCTCAAGTTTGAAGTGCACTGAATCCACATTTACACATTCCGCCCTCCCCCGGTCACCTGTTTCAATGCGAGCCATAGTTGCAATAAAATGAGCTGGTGTATAGCATAGCTGTTTTCATCAATCATCCAGATGTTATCATTGATTTTGGTGGCTATTTTCTTGGGACAGAAGAGCCCAGTCATAAGCACTGATGACTGTAGAGCTGACACACATTGTATTTATTATTTCACATTGTTTCACCTTTTGAAGCCACTAGTCAAAACAGCCTTAAACAGGCTTAAAATACATATACTGTGTGTATATAAATAAAGTTTGTTGAAGTATTGTGACTGTTATGCCTCCTAATGTATGCTCCTAATCTGACAGTATTTTGTTTTGTATGTGGAGTGATTAATGTATGTGCTTAATATTACAGACAAGCATCTTGTAAGCAAATAGTGCAAATGTACAAGATTACAGTTGTGAGATATCACAATCATAGTTTTTTATGAACTATACATTATATACACTGTCATTTTCCATGTAGAAATGCTTTAGACAAATGCTTTGGTTAAATGTTATTCTATTTTATTAAAACAAAATGGATGTGGTAGTCTCCACCAGTATTAAATTATTACATACCTGGTAGTGTAGAGATGGCTTTGACATACTATTTATACAATAGTGTACTGTAGAGAGATACAAATTTTCAGAAAATATCATTTAAAAGTCAATAACTTAAAGGAGTTGAAGAGTTGTGATTTTGTGAGTTTTTTGGTGACTTTCCCAAAATTTCAAAAAGTTGTGTGGGTTGAGCTGGAGGACTTTGGACTTGAGACCAGAAGCAGTATTTCTAAAATCCCTGCTACTTCCTTGGTGTGCACTGAGTTAACATGTTATTACCAAATGATTAGTCAATCAATGTAAACAATAATCTACAATTAATTATAGTGCTGCATTGTTTTGCCAGATTTTACATCCGTGTGCGGTTGGCAGAGAGCACAGGCCTGTCATTACTAAGTAATGTTGACTTTATACGTGCTGAACAGCAGCAGAACCAGGGGGGTCTGTCCTGCCCATGCCTAGCCAACATGGTTATGTGAGCACCACATGGGTTATGCTGGGGGTACCTGGGTACCAAGTGGGTATGTGCCCAAAATGGGCATCATATCTGCGGCCCACTTGGGTCAACTAATGTGGGTTCTAGGTGGGTCACTAATGGGAAATTAGAGATGGGTTTTGGTTTATGTTGCCCAGATTGGGCCCACATAACACCCAGTGTACTCCTGCATGAAACCCACAAGGGTAACTGGCATGGACAAACCCACTTACAGCCCATGTAGTCTCCATGTAGTACCCACATAAAACTTAAAGCTGGGACTAAGATGGGTCTTGGGTATGTTGCCCAGTTGGGGCCCACATAACACCCATTGTAATCCTGCATGGAATCTATGTGGGCAATTGACATTGGGCCATTATAGAACCCACGGACAATCCCATATAGGGCCCATTTTCAGCTCATTTAGTACCCACATGGGCCCCACATATAGATGTTGGCTGGTTGGATATATTAAGACAGGGGTCAGCAACCTTTACTATCAAAAGAGACATTTCAGAAAAAAATAAATAAATAAAAATCTGTCTAGAGCCGCAAAACATTTGAGCATTGTGATGAAGATAACACAGCTTATAGTCTAAGTACATAGTATATAAGTCTAATGCAGTGAGGGTCCAAGTGCAAATGTACGACGGAGTATTAGGGCCACATTGAGGGGAAAAACATTTGAGATTTACAGAATAAAGTCATAATATTACGTGAAAAAAGTTGTAACATTACGAGAAAAAAAGTCGTAATATTATGAGAATAAAGTCATAACTTTACAAGAAAAAAGTCATAATATTACAAGGATAAAGTCATAACTTTACAAGAAAAAAGTCGTAATATTAAGAGAATAAAGTCATAATTTTACGAGAAAAAAAGTCGTAATATTACGAGAATAGTCATAATTTTACGAGAAAAAAAGTCGTAATATTATGAGAATAAAGTCATAACTTTACAAGAAAAAAGTCATAATATTACAAGGATAAAGTCATAACTTTACAAGAAAAAAGTAATATTAAGAGAATAAAGTCATAATTTTACTATTGACTTTATTCTCATAACACGACTTTTTTATCTTAAACTTATGAGTTTATTCTCATACTGTTACGACTTTTTTTCTCATAAAGTTGTGACTTTATTCTCGTAATATTATGACTTTTTTTTCTCATATTTTGCATTTATTCTCATAATATTACAACTTTATTCTCGTAATCTCAGATTTTTTTTCCCCTCAATGTGGCCCTAATAACCTGTCATACCGTCGTACCATAGACCTAAAAAATGATAAATAAAAATGAAAATGTAAACAAAAAACAGTTATTCATTTCCATTTTTAAAAAGTCTACAGAGAACCACTGGAGAGGAGCTAAAGAGCCTCATGTTGCTCCGGAGCTGCAGGTTGATGACCCCTGTATTAAAGAGAACAGGTCCCGCCCTCCGGATCTGCATCCTGATGCCACGTCAGGAGTGCCTGC
>CAKALG010025298.1:0-10159 GCA_916700815.1 Helicolenus hilgendorfi
TATTTTTTACATTTAATTAATTTATTAATTTATTTAAGATTTCTATCTTACTGCCATGAATTATAATATTGTAGTACTTATTACCTTTAATTTGAACTAATTAATTAAATTATTTTATCTCTCGGGTGGGAGGAAGGCTGGACCTGTCTCTGTGTGGTAGTGGGAAGCCATGTGTATGTGTATATACTGTAAGTATGTACATTTGAAATGTTAAATTTAAGATATAATTTTTGTATAATGGCACCGGTGTTATGTTTTCTGATGTTTGCTGGACCCATCCGCCTCCCCGCCTACCATAAGTGCTCTTTCTCATTTTTATACTACGTCACTAACTCTTACTGTAGCATTTCTACAGTCAGTACGGGATACATGGCGGACTAATGACACACGGAAATCAAGAAAAGCGTACTTATTGCACGTATCGTGGAGTTTATGCGCCTCTTCGTGTAAACCAGCTGTGCTTGTAGTGTGTTCAGGTGTCATGTGAATATGATTTTAGAGTTATAGTGATCGTGAAACACTTCCAGATAGTTATGAGGACAATGAACGTGGAGTGAAAGTTCTTCAGAGGAGGATGTGTGGAACAAATGCAATCCCAACTGACCGTACCTTCACCCTTGAGTCATGCACTTCCTCCATGGACATCAGCTCAGGGCCAATGGCCCACTAAGTAACTGACTGGAGCTGAAATAGGAAAAGACATCGGCAATGACTGATTTTTTTTGTGATGCATTTATAAAATTGGATGAGAATTGCTTGTGGAAAAACTGCCCTTCCTCACGTATGATAGAAAAAAAATATTTCCCTGTTTGAGCCATATTCATAAGGCAGCAGGTGTTCGCTATAAGTGTTCTTGACACTGTTCTCCAGGATGTTCGGTAGCTCAGCTCGGGTCACAAATGAGACATTGATTTATTGAAGAGGAGCAGGTAGGTTCATTCAATCGTATCTCAGGAGTTTGGAGAGTTTTTTTTTTTTAACTTTCAGTTGTTATTGGCACACCAGGACATGAGATGGGCGACTGCTCTCCTTTAAATGGAATCATTATTGACTGTAAAGAGGTGAGGGGGCCAAGGAGTGGTGGATTTGAACCAATTTAAGGAAGAGCAGTTCCAGGGAGAGGTTTTATTTATGTTTGAGGTTGGCCACTGACTTTGTTTTTAATGCTCCCCATTAATCGTTTCCATTATTGTGAAGTCACCATTGATTTGAACCTCCAAAAACAGAGCTGAGACATGGTGATAAAATTACACTGCTGAGTCGGGGCATAAAATCCAGAGTTCCTTTTTACTAAATATATTGTTATGATCATCATCTGTATTGAGGAGAGTATAATACCTGAAAACAGCGTTCTGTCCTGGTTGATAATGTCAGCGCCATTTTACTTTATTACTGCAGCGCACAATGCAGGTAAATTTGCATTCAGGTTACTTGGCTGGTTGGTGACACTAGACGCTCCATCATCTGACTTTGCTGCAGAACATTTTCTTCAGATTTAATATTGCAGCTGCCAAGTGCCAGAAGTCCCCATTTGGAGGCAGCTGTGGAGAGTTAAAGAGTCACTTGACAGAGTGGATTGGGACAGCAGTACATTTACCATGAACATGCAATCAGAAAAGGAAGGGTTGAAAATGAAGTAAAAATGGGATGCAGCAATTGAGGAAAGGGGCCTTATCCCTGGGAGCAGACACAGTGATTACAGTGGAGGATGTTAACTTTGGTATTTTTCAACCTGGACCCTATTTTCCCACGTTTCCGTGGTCCGGTCTGTTCGTTATTGTGTCGTGTGGCTTGTTGCTGGAAGACAACGGTGGAAAAGTGAGTGAGAGTTGGAGAGAGGAGTGCCGGTGCTGTCAGAGTTTGTTGTGTTGGAGTACAGAAAGCATAATAGCTTATTGTTATCTAAAAGATTTTCAATGTCGTGGCTGGATATTTAGTTGATTTTGAGTATGTGGATACGACGCACAATTTCAGAACGAGACTTCTCCAAGCGAGACACACAATAACAAACAGACGAGCTATCGGTAAAGAAAAAGCATTTTATTTCTCTGTAGGGTCCTTTCCATAACGTTGCCAGACACTATAAAAGAAATCTGAGCCTGTCAGTGGCAGAAACAAGCACTTTTAGTGGACGGACGTTGCCCCGAGCTGCTACTTAGCGGCTGCAGCCTTCTCCCTCGATACTGGACCGATTTAAAAAAAATGTTGTCCCTATTACTCACGAAAGGCTGGCCGACACTAAAAGATTTTTCAAATCTTAACAGACGTTGAAAATGTGAGAGACCCCCCACACATAACGACATGTTATATACAATTCAACAGTTTTGTTCCTATAGTGTGTGGAGAGCAACGATTTGTCCAAAACAGCACACCACACACTAACAGATTCATTCATGAACAACAAGAGTCTCGACTCTCAAAACCCCAAATCTCTTGTGATCAAAACGTGACTTTACTGTAGACAAACACGGCGGACAACAGCGGATTGAAACACTTGTGTTGCTGCCACAAATCAACAAGTTGGTCCTCCATTTCTGAGGTCCATTTTACTACTACTTTATGCTTCGCATTTTGCTTTAGCTCATGCATTAGCCGGAGTCGCTATGACGGCGGTGGTTGTCCTTCCTTCTTCAGTCAGTTTGGTTCTTTATTGGCTATCGTTCTTTCCCACGTGACTCACATCATCGGCTGTCCTCGGGTATCCCCACACACAACAGGATATCCCATCGTAAATATTGAACATGTTTGATATTTGAAATCGGCACGGCGAGGATGGACTCCCGAGCTGATCGGAGGATATAAAAAACACTCTTAACATACTTCACACCACGGGAATATCTGGGGAGATAATCTTTAGAACCATCAAAGGATCAGGGTTTTGCTGACGATTGTCGAGAGGGGGGAATCGGGTCCAAAATGATCTTGATTGTCGTGTAGTGTTTCAGGCATTAGACACAAAAACATGGGAAAATAGGGTTCAGGTTTAATGATTCCAAAGTTACCCTTTAAGGATGTAGGTGGGAGTGTAACAGTACTTCAGGACAGACTCTGCTGTAATCTTACAGAGTTTTACTTTGTAGTTGTAACTGTAGAGAACATCACTAGATAATTTCAAGCAGGCATGGAAACAAAGTCTAACTATCAAATTAACACCTTTTCTAAATTAAGATGCATCCAACTGTTGCTTTGTGTGAATCATGTTCACAACTGACTAATGCTAGTTCTTGGCTCAGTACGCACAGCTTTTCTGATTCTAAAACGAGACAAAGGGAGTCACGCATTCCAGTTCATTCTCTCGCAAACAGTGCCAGTGACAAATGATGCTTGAAGCACATGATTAAAGCCAATGTCCCTTTGTCATATTCACCGTAGCTAAATAACGTATTGATCAGTCCCATTGCACTCAACTGATGATGCTGAAGAAAGCACTTGAAGTATTAAAGCTGATTTTGGAATCCCTTGTTGTAGAAAATAAGGCAATTCATCTTGACACATGCTAAATTGGCCTTTTTCTCGTGTTACGTGTTGCATCTACAAAGCAATACAATTGATTAATTGTGTAATTACAGACACTTTTATCTTGCTGCAGTGACTCATGCATGCTAAGGATTGTAGAGCTAGGGATGCTTTATAAATGGAGGACCTCAACCTTTTAAGACATAATAATCTTTTAGTACCTTCTATAAAGATTTTTCATAAAGTTTCAACATGAACTGGTGGACTGTAGCACCACACACTGTATGAAGGTGGAGATTTTGTCATAAAGATGACATACTGCAGCTGTATTCATTATGAATTTGCTTGCCTTACCACACATCACAAGACTTTCAAAGACAAAAACATAGCATGCTCATGCATATCTCATCACAACTCCTGAGACATAAACACAAACAGGCCGTTTGAAGAAATGCGTCGCGGTTGAAATTGGTGTTGGAGTGGACTCACAATGGGCCAATAACAACAACGAGGCACATCTCTTTTTTTTTAACATGTGAATTGGAAGAGCTCCTTGAGTGGCAATATCGTGCTAAGCTCTACTGAGTCGGGGCCGGTTTTACAGTTGCTCCCCCACCACGTTCAATCAATTGCTCAGTGGAGAGAATTGACACTCTTCCCTGCCCAGACATGATGGATGCAATCAGCCCTGATCATCAATCGGTCATACTGCATCCTGGAAGGAAAAAGAAGAAGCCGGAAATAAGCAGCAAGGTTATAGAGAAACAGTGACTACAATATCACAACTGTGTTCTAGTTAATGAAGAGGATGATCAAAACAAAACGTTTATACAATCCACAAAAGTACAGTGTGTTTCAAGTTGTTCTAGTCATAAATCAAAAATCCAAAAATAATTGATTAATTAACCCTCTGATATCCACGGTGCCAGGGGCGATTGCGACCAACTTTACTGTCTTTCAGAGGCTCTAGCAGGTTACACAGATATGATCAATAATCCCTCCAAAATACCACATTAAGACACCAAGACCTTGAGGAACACCATAGAAAAAGCCATGCTGTGATTTGGGATCAAAAACTTTTGACATTTGGAGATTCCTGCAAGAATTGCATTTTTTGGCGATTGGATGGCGAGCACTTCTGTTGTGTAAACTGCTCAGAAACCCCCTTATTGTCAATCTAGCTAGGAAAGCCATCCATCCTCTGAATGCTCTAGGTCTCTAGTTTGTTGCTGTAAAGTTTCATGAGGCTGTGATTATCCTAGAGGTCACCACAACTCAATTCTTATACAATGAGGTCAAACAATGAAATGGCTACTATGGGGACTAATGTCATCACACATGAATACAGTTGGGCTCATTGGATCCACAAGAGTCTCTTTACAGTGATACCCAATTTATGTAATTCAAACACCAGTTGGGGACCCCAGTATGCAGAAATATTCAAATACACCATTTCAGAATAGCAAAAATAACACATTTGTACTGCATGGTTTTGCCCCAAACTGCATGTGATTATCATAAAGTGGGCATGTCTGTAAAGGGGAGACTCGTGGGTACCCAAAGAACCCATTTTCATTCACATATCTTGATGTTAGAGGTCAAAGAAGCCCTTTGAAAATGTCTACGCCAATTTTGTTATTTAGCGTTCTTCCCGACATGCTAGCATGACATGGTTGGTACCGATAGATTAGGTTTTCTAGTTTCCTATAATATCTCCACCTTCACTATAGCTCTAAAACTGAGCCTGATACAGCCTCTGAAAAAAGCAAAATTGGCCGAGGGCGCCAGCACCCTCAAGCATTGGAAGAGGTTAAAGACTGCAAAATGAAACTTCTTTTTCAACTAAGCACATCAAGTCATCAAAGTCACACCTCCACACCAGTCATTTAATAGCTGAGAATTAAATGTGAATCAATGAAATTATTTTTGCCTTACTCAAGGCCTTGTTTTGATCGGTGACACAAAGACTAGAATGGTGTTCCAGTTTTCAAAGTATCAAAAGTATGCCTGAAATTGTGTTGCGTAGTGAAAACTCCTGATAAAACACAATTATCCATCAAAAATCTCCAGATGAGTGAAAAAAGAAAACATAATGCATCTAATCAAAAATGTGTGCATGAAGTGGTTATAAACAAGATACAAAATTGATCAAATAATTCACTCTTCTGTTCCAGGTCAGTTATATTTTCATGTTAGGAAAGATATTGCACTGATAATCCAAACCTTAATTGTCATTTTATATCAGGGTTTTCATCCACAACACACCTTCTGTATAATTCTCTCAGGGGACTTTTTAAGTGATGTGTAACAAATCCAATGTTGGCAGAAGGTAAAGCCAATTTACCTCGGTGAGCGCGGCCTGGATATTTGTGTTGCCATACTGATAGAAATCCCTTCTTTCATTGAGTGGGAGGGTGAGTACACTATTGCTATTCTTGGATCTGTTTGGAAGCTCCTTGAGCACAACATTGAGCCACAAATTGATCCCGGTGGTAAGGCCAGCGCCTTGCATCGCAGCGTCGCCGCCATTGGTGTGTGACTGTGTGTGTGTGTGTGTGTGAGTGAGAGGTAAAATTGTAAAGTGCTTTGTCTGCTACACACTACAAAACCACTGGGTCAAAATTGACCCAATTTGTGTTAATAAAGCACCAAGGCAACACTGGGTTTACTTTACACAGTACCCATGGGCAATGGGTAGAAAAACAGCAAAAACAATGGGTTGTGAACCCAGTGTTGGTGTTGTTTCTCTTGGGTTGGGTTATTTATCCAAACCAAAATATGATATGATTATGTACTGTTCTCGTTTAAACCTGCATGTCAACCTTGCTACTGATTGTTATTAATATCTTTTGCAGTTTTAAATGTCAAGTGTGCATCATTTTGTGCAACAAACGGTAAATTACTGACTGAGTTTTAAGGTAAACTTTGAGCTTTTGTATCTAACTAACTCATTGTTATTGGGGAACCCAGTACTGAGTTGATGCTATATTGACCCAAACTGTGTAAATCTTTGACACAGTGATGTCTAGTGTGCAGTTAAGTGCCATCGAAGTGCAGCCTTTTTACCACTCACTTCAAACTCATGGTGGAATTTAAAAGTGTTGTACCTCTGTATATCTTTACACAATGAATGAGCTGACACAGATTTATCTTTCTATGTAGGACGAACAAAAAGAAAACTAAAAGACCGAGTTACAGAATATAAAAATGCCATCCATCCGCACAAGGACTTGCTGATTATGCTATGGCATGTGCAAATGGGACATGGCAACCCTTACACACTGAATGTCAGAGTGTTTGAAGTTGTTGAAAAAGGACATCAGAGGAGGCGACCGCTTAAAAAGACCACTCCAACGAGAGACCTTTTGGATTGCTCAACTGAAAGCGACAAAATACCCAGGCCTCATTGATGAAATAGACTTTTCTCCTTTTCTGTGAAATATCACTTCAGGAACAAAAATTGCAAAAATGTTAATATATTGAACTAAAGGTCAAGGTGATTTTGTAGCCAATGTGTGTTTGTAGGCATGGACAGAGATTGCAAAGTGAACACAGGTGTAATTGATGAAATTAATGGTGGTCACATTATTTTCAGTGTCACAGCCAATCCTGTGAACCATCATGCACAATACCAGGGTCCTGGCCCATCTAAATGGAACAGGGCCATAATTAATGTTATTGATTACACCTGTGTTCACCCTGCAATGACATGTCGAGATGGCTGCTGTGAAAAGGGCCTATTCCCCTTCCCTTTTGTCCTCTCTATCGATGATGTAACACTTCCTTGTTTTGGACCAGTAGGCTTGCGCACTGATAGAGAACAAGCCTTCCGCTCTACTGATTATTGTAACACAACACAGGTGTGCAAGCTGCTGCTGACAATGACCCTGATGAAGACCAATGTCGGTCGCAACGCATTCGTCAATTTAAATACATGTTGCCATGTAAAACATTTTAATTTTGCGCAAACCTTACAGTGTGTCTTGGATTATTTTTGAAGCATTTTATACTTTTTGAGAACATATTCCACCCATGCAATGAGCTCTTTGCAAGAATAAGCAGATTTGTATTCATTAAGAACAACTGTGAGCAGGAGACTCTCAGGTATCTCTCTCTGTTATATTTGTTTTCTGATTTAGCATCACTCACAGTCTAAACTCATGCAGAATGCGAGCAAGGAAGCAGACCGTCCTCCCCACAACAAAACGTTCTAATAGCTCGTCTGTGCATGCAGCTTATTACGACCCATATTTATGTTTACTGTCAGGCGGCGAGCGAGTAATTATAACGGGAGCCAAGATGAAGTCAGGTGATGTAGTATAAAGAGCAACAATGTCCACGTAGGGAAGGAGAATCAACGCCTTCTTATCCCAACTCGCTTTTTCAGACCCCTCGCCGGCACTCTTTTCGATTGCGGTAAACGCGTGCTTAATATTTTGAAGTAAACAAAAATGCTTAGGTTCAGGCAATAAAACCACTATAGTTAGGTTTAGGAAAGAACTACACGGTTGGGCTTTCACACTGCTACGTTTGTACAGTAAAAATGACACTGAACGTTGTGAACACGGAATACAAACAAACAGCGTTCTCCCTGATGAAAGCCCTGTGTTTGTTGGACCCATCCAACTCCCATCCGGTGTGTGTCTTTTTGATCTTAAAGCTACATCACCGCGCTCCCGGCGCACTTTCCCTGAGCGTTGAATATTGGCGCAGATGGGTTTACATTGTAGTTAATGGAAAGCCTGGTGTGTCTCATATTGACTCTAAAGCAGATCCTCCGTAAGGCTGAATGTATTTTAGCATCTTCTGGTCATGTGCTTACAAGTGAATTTTCTCTGTTGCCATCAGGACGTCGTTATGGTTTACCGGTTTGTAAAACTAACCGCTATTCTAAATCATTTATTTTGTATTTCTTACGGACTTTTAACCTTTTACCATCACAGATCCTTTTATCCCTTATTACACTGATCTTTCTATTGTTCTCATTCAGTCTGTTTATTTATTAGTTAGTCTAATTTACGTCAGTAATCGTTTTAGGTCCTGTTTTATATTTTTAGCTTACATATATTGTTGTTGTTGTTGTGTGTGACTTTGTTTTATCTATGTTTTTATGTACAAGCTGCTCCAAACCAATTGCCCCTAGAGGGATTAATAAAGTTGTTTGAATTGAATTGAATTGAAAAGGGTGCCATATCTAACGCCAACCGCTGTGCCAAAGCCTCGCTTTTTGACGCCCTGGAAATGAGAACGGGATGGGATAATGGGTCAAACAAACAGGACGTTCACGAAGTCAACGTTGACTTATTTTAACTAACATAAATTACGTATCTTACGTGACATATGTCATGTACTTAATTTACGTATATTACCTAAATTACATAACAAACATGTTTAATTTAACCCCGACCATTTTCTTGTCCTAAACCTAACCAAGTAATTTTGTTGCATAAGCCTATAGTAGTTTCATTTCAGTTCACAACATTAACTAACTGCAACCATTTCACAGTGTGTGCCTGTCGCTGGTACTCTCCAACGGTCTTGTATGTCGTTTTGGGAGTCATCGGCACACAACCTATTCATATATACATACTATATAGTATATACACACAACCTATCGTTTAGGTATGAGGGTACGGTGATCTTAGAATTTCTCCAAAGTTATTTTTCACGTTTTCATTGGTTAAAGGGCATCACAAAACAGCCTGGGAGATTGATGTGGAAAGCCTTTACTGAATTTGGATGAACTCCAGTGAGAGTTCATCTGTTCCCTGAAGTTTGCCAGTTTTAAAGGTCAACAGCTCCCGTGCTGCTTTAGCAGTCTGGTTCTGCTATCAGAACCGAGGGCCATTTCTTTACATAATAGACAGCTGTAGGACACTCGCGGCACTGCCACTTGGACGTGGACTCTGATAAACCACATGATGGATAGTGGTGTCAGACAGGCATGAATGGGCCCCCAAGATGCACCCCTGCATTCTTTTACAGTGAAGCCAGGCACTGACATCAGCAGCTATAAGCCACACTGTGCACTATCCTGCCCCGCAATCATGTCACAGTGCAGGTCAGCATTTTTACACTCTCACTATGTATGCATGTATTGTTCGAGTGGCGATACCTTGCTGTAGATGAAAAGTCTGAACATATTCCCAACAGAAATATTCTTTATACTCAAAATAGAGATGCAATGTTCATTAAAAAAAAGTATATTTAAGATGTGTGGTTTTGGAAATGACTGTGTCTTCACTGCAGCAGCCCTGTAGATTAAAATAAACGTGCCAAACACTGTGGAATTAGCAGAGCTACACTCTTCTCCACTGAAGTGTGAGGCTGGGGGTTTGGGTATTTTCTGCAACAAGTACAGTATGTGCTGCTCAACAGATTCCAGCTCTGTGAAGTGCACCTTTTTTATCTGAACTTGACAGGTTAAAAAAAGTAATTTCGGTGCATGTTTTGTCATTTTTGTAGCTCGAGGTGCCATAATTTTCCAATTCGGTTTCCCTTTCTCATAACTTGTTCCCAGAAATAGAGAAGTGGAGGCGTGCTCGCATCGACCAAGCAAAAGCTGACACATTTTTTGCTGGCTGATATTAACACTACCTTTTTTTGCCCCACAAGCAACAGAAGAATAGCAACGTCAGATAGATGGACATCTGCCCACAGTGGGTGGAGCCGCCTGGCAGCTCCACCCACTCCCGTTTGAGAG
>CAKALG010025313.1:0-10033 GCA_916700815.1 Helicolenus hilgendorfi
AGTCGGTGAGAGAAATCACTCTGATCGGCTGTTCAGCTTCAGCGAATCAGTGCACCAGAAGAGAAACGGAAGTGAGGAAAGCAAGCCAATAAGTAAAGTCAAAAGGACAAGCACAGAAGGTTCTTCTCATTCTTCATCTTCATCTCATCTGATCATTCTCCATTTTGAACTGAAAGCGACTACCAGACGCCAGTAAAACATCCGCCTAAAAAGTGCCGTAAAAAAGTACTATTGTCATATTCTACCGAAATGGCCTGTGTTGTATAAAATATTATAAATATAACAAGCGTTATCAGTCCAAAATGGCGGCACCAGAGTTTTGTCTCTTGACTTCTATACTCTTTGTTCATGTACGTATCATTACTACGACTTGCATATCCGCCGTCCTCTTCCGGTTTCCCTTTTTCGAATACAGACTAGAGTTATTTCATCATGGCCATTGGCTGTAGTCTTTGCGGTGCGTTCAAATGCAACTTGACGGCCAAGACAGAGGCGGCATGAGGCGACGCAACAATCGGCCTTCATCACCTCTTGGTTTTTTTGTCGGCTTGGTGTGTCAAGGCCTTTAGTTAATCAGCCATCCAGGAAAGTGAACCGCATTGCCAAACAGTCATCTGGACCAGCCAGTCAAGTAACCAGTCTATTCAATGACCTAATATGATAGCCAGTAATCCAGTCATCATTCCAGCCAACAAGCCAATCAGTTAACTAGTTGTTCAGTCAGTCAGTTCTAGTCCTGCTGTAGGTGTCAGGTGGCCCTCTTTAACCTGGCAGTATTAACCTAAGCCACTGTGTTTCTGGCCCCAGCATGGAGGCCAGCTCTAATTCATTAACTATCACAGACTGTGGAGCAGCTCACAGTTTCCTTTGTGTTTCCTTTATTTCTCTTTGTTCCCCTTCTTTCCTCGCGTTAATTTGCTCTAATACAACTCATTCATCCCAGTCAGAGGTCAGTATTAAGAGCTTCTTTTGTGCATTACAGAGAATAGTACATTAACATATTAAGGCACGTTCAGACTAAGGAGCAATTGCTGCTGCTGCCCAGGAGCTACGGCGTGCACAGTACACAGCAACATCGCCACGAATACAAGTAGTCCACTACATCACATTGTCATTTCATTTTTACACGGCTTTGTTGGTGTGGCTTGAACTGTACCACAGACAATACGATTCCACCAACTCCTGCTTTAGTGGTAATTTGTTAAAAGGTTGACACTAATGAAAGTCCAATTGTGTCACACACATATCAATCCACATTGTGTCTGCCGTCAGGACTCCTCCAGGTTGCACTGATCAAACATCTTTGTTAACAGAAGTGGGGCTCGCCGACTGAATCCTACGTCACATACATTTAGCTGTTCAAAGCGACTTAGCGGCCAACAATCAGATCCTGTGGCAGCTGCTAAACGCTCTTGGTCTGATCCCACCTTCAGGAAGTGAGAGTGTGTCTGACTAGAGAGACAGAGAGAGAGAATACATGAAGTTGTAATGACTCCTCCTACTCGCATTTATTGACTATGGACCCCAATACTGTGGAATATATGAAAAATGTATGATATGCTGTACAGAGCAGGATATCTTTGTATCTTTTTTTCTTTTCTTCTTTTTTCATAATGCAGACATATCAATGGTCTCTCACCCCCAATATCCACTGGCTCCGTGACCGCAGCATACATCAGACCGGCACATACGGGTACTTTGCAAAAAGTCAAGCCGCGCCCCCCTTTAAGGGATAGAAAACTGAAGATCTCATAGACTTCAATGCAATTTGATGTATGTTTGGATCGTCATTTTGACAAGTTGGTATGCATTCATCTCTTGTTATACAAAAGTTTGTTTTATGAACATGTCTAATAATTATTCTGCGACCTTACCTGAACCTGAGCGTTCGTGATACCTTAATAAATAAAGGTTGATCGCCACCATGTCCCTTCAGTCTTCCCCCGTCCAACACAGTGGAGGATATTGCTGATCCAGACATCTATACATATCTGATTGAATCCCATTAGGCCAAGTGTTGTCTGTAAATAACCAACGTGTTCATAGTTTGATCTATAGGCTGAGATTTAGTTGGAGACGACAGTCTGATGCTGCTAGAACGACTGTATTACTGCAGCAGCCTCCCACTCAAGCTAACGTTAGCTGGCCATGCTAGTCACTGTCACCAGCATCATTTAGTGATTTACCACACTGACAGTGAATATTCACGTATCATATGTGCCTCATATCTCAGTGTGAAAGCCTCGTTAACCCGCTACACAACAGCTTTTCATCATTTCCTCTCCTTTGACAGCGAGTTTCTTTCCCCCAAAAGGGAGCACAGCCTCGGTGATGATGCCATGCTGGTCTGGTCTATAGCTTGGAGACATAAAGCCTTGCTGATCTGGTCTATAACTTGGAGCCATAGACCGTAGCCAAGACCCTTTATTAGATCTTTTTTAGGACATGGCAATGGAACAAATCGGAGATGAGCGTTTTTGGATTTATTGTTGGTTCAATCAACTACACGGCAACTCTTGGCATTATTACTATTACCGGTTTGTTTAAAGTAGAAGTTTGGAGACATGTTTCTACTTCTTCTGGTCACTCTGTTACCGTCTATGAGGGACACGGGATTGTTTTCCCCTAAAAGGGCGCGCAGTCATACGAGCCTACTCTGGATGACGTATTGCCGGTCTGATGCATCAAAGTTCATGCTTGACGGGTCTATGAAGTGCTACATTCACGTTTGAATGTATGCAATGCCTACTATTATTTCATGGTGCATATCTTTGGTATTGATTTAGTCTTTATATACATATATAAAACAAAACTGTATCATCTTGTTTGTTTATATCACCCCTCCGATTAAGTCTGTGAAGTAATTCTACGGTTTTCTTTCTGCTAATACCCATTATTCAGAAGTGCACATACAAATATGGCACATGACTAACACCCAAGCAAAGTATTTGTTTGTAAATGAGCTGCAGACGGGTTTTTAGTATGCATGTAAAACACAAAAGTAATAAGCAAAATAACTTGAGAGACATTAGAGAGGAAAAGTCCCGCCCCTTCCGGTACACCACATGGGACCTTATTTCAGAAGAGAACGGAGACAGACAAATATTTTTTTGATCCCGTTTGAACTGCCCCACATATGATGTTTGTAAATTTAAAAGATAATTTTGCAAGTCAAGAAAGCCTCAGTTTGTCGTAGTATCATTTAGTTTTGTGTGAAACCGCTCAGTGAGCTACATCTCTCGTTTCGCACAATATACGTCACCAACACTAGCTGGCTAGCTAACTTAGACGTTATCTTACCTGATGTGTTTTATTCAACAACTCCTGGACATTTTATCAGCCAGGAAGCAAAACGAGCTACACCGGTTGCTGGTGTGAGTACATCCCGGTACGAAACACTCAAGCATCGTAGCTTCAGAGAGAGAGACATCACTAATGGGACTTTTGGGTTTGTAGTCTTTCTAATAATTTAGTTATTATGTTGATACTTCAACAGTTTTACAACAAACTGCAATTTTCTTGACATATAAAATTATCTTTTAAATTGACAAACATCATATGTGTGATCCATGGCACAATTCAAACAGGATCAGGTGGTCCACAGGAAGGGGCGGGACCTCACCTCTCTATATTGGAAATCTGGCTGCTTGAACAGGAACACAACGCAGCCACATCCAGTGGACATCTGGGGGTTAGAATACGATTTCAAATTGATAAACTATGTGCGACCATAGTTCTTGAACGTCCTCAAAGCCTCAAGAGCAAAAACATTCATACACTTCAGACCAATTGCTTCTCTTTTTTTCTGTTGGCATTTTTTGTGTCTATCAGCACAATGAACTGTTTTACTCAGGTCTTTTCCCATGCATTCAGCTGTTTCCTGTTTCTTGTGGTATTAAAGAAACGCCAAGTGTCAGTATGGGCCACTCCAGCCTAAAGTTGCACCTATCACTAGTAACGTGTTTCCATATTTCACTGTGATCCATTGCTGTATCCAACAGCCAAGAAAGCTATGCAGTATCTCCCCATGGCTGCTGTTTACATCCCTCATGTTAAAAAAATGTAACTCACCTTCAGAAATGAGAGGTATTTCCTTTGTGTAACTACTCTGAAAAGTAAGTTAAGCCAGTTTTATCAGTGGTCTCAATGCTTTGAGGAGTTGAATTGCATTGCAAAAACGTTTCCATTGCAAAGGTTTAGAAGTGTGTTTAATGGCATTTTTATCTGTAATGCCGTTTGCTGTATACCTTTGATATCTGCGGGCTAACACATCAATACCATCCCAACTGTGACTGTGACTTCATCACTGTCTAATGTGACATCACCACCACTGACAGTGACGTCATTTTGCAACAATTTGGCACCACCGTTTACCACTTTTATCACTAGCGCTGCATTGCTGCTCCTTGCAACACCACTGCCTCTTTTCATGGCAAAATCTTCCCCCGATGTGCTGTGATGACTACGTGATGTCATATTTTTTCCACAGTGATGTCGTCACTTCTTGTCGTGACATTGACACTTCTCACTGTGACATCAACAGACAGTCAAAGAACCACTGATAGTCAGTGTTATTCATAGAAGTTAATGTGCTGCAGCTGTAGCTCATACAGGAGTGCTCTATTCCAACAGATTTATGTCACTGTAATGTGGGATGTCTCCGCTAGGCTATTGTTTTGATTATTAAACTGAATTCTTAGAATTGTCGTTCATTTTTTTTTAGGCCATGTCCACACTAATCACTAATCAAGATCAATTTCAAATTACTTGGATTCTTCTATCCATACTCATCTTTTTTTTTTTTTTTCGACCACCAAAATCAGAACTACAAGAACATTTTAATAAAGTTGAAGCTGCTTCTGCAGAATTTCAATTTGTAGGAACACAAACATTTTGAAGTACAATTATCATGTGCTTTATATTGTTTTGGAGTTTGACACAAGAAACACAAAACTGAATTTACTTCAACGAAATATTTAAATTGATCCACTTTAGTGTGGACATGGCCACATATATAGCAGCCCAGGTCAAACAGCATACGCAAAATAGTTATGAAATTTTATGTATTGTTTCGTTTACATGGACACGGATTTCACTTATTTTTCGAGATGGTAAGCAAGAAATAAATTTGTATGTAATGCACGTAATTGTAAACCGGGAAGTATAAATAGCACCGAACGCTGCATAGGGAGGCGGTCGGGTTTAATGGCTGGGTCAAAAAACACAGGACTTTCCCCCAGGGGAGCGATGTTCGTGTCTCGTATGAAACCACAAAGTCAAAGTTGATCTAATTGTCACGTAACTTCCGTACTTAAAGGTCCCATATTGTAAAAAGTGAGATTTTCATGTCTTTTATATTATAAAGCAGGTTTAAGTGCTATATGAATACTGTTAAACTATCAAAACGCTCTATACACGGAGAAACACACAATTCAGAAATTGTGTGTTTGAAACAAGCCGTTAGGATTTTTGTCCATTTGTGATGTCACAAATATACAATATTTAGACCATTACACGGTTTTAAACATAAACATTCTAAATGTGTCCCAGTTTATTTCCTGTTGCAGTTGGTGTAAATAACATCAGTGGCAGATCTAAACATGGACCCAAACTGTTGTCTAGCAACACAATTCCGTTGTAATTCCGTTGAAATGCACTAAAACAGAGTGTTTCAGACAGAAGGTAAATACAGGTATATTCAGACAGTATGAGGAAAATTAAGTTTTTTTTTAACATTACAGCATGTAAACATGTTCTAGTAGAAACACAAAATACAAGTATGAACCTGAAAATAAGCACAATATGGGACCTTTAAGTTACGACACTTCTGGAGTTATTTTAACCCAAACCGTGATCTTTTCCTAAACCAAACTAAGTAGTTTGTTGTCTAACCAAGTCGATCTATTCCTAAACATAAGTACATTTATTTTGAAAAGACTGGGGGACTAGGGAAACAAAAAATACGTTGTTGAAAGTCGTGCTGAGCGTCAGGCAAAAAAGGGGAAATTCATGACTATGTACACAAATCAAATAGATCAAATTGTGTGACTATTTCAAACCTACTGTGAGATTCTGTTGCATTTAATGAGTTTCTCTGTTTAGTATATTACATTTTCCCTGCTTCACTGTAACCAATGGGTAATGGATGTTGTTCTTTGCAGTTTAAGGGTGGGTGGTTTTTTGTGAATGAATACAAATAAATACATTTTCTTCAAGAAATGTGGGACTCTGGATTTTTTTTCTTTTGAAATTGTACATTTGAAAATGCACAATTCATCACATCAGCTATAGCTACAATGTTATTTATTTAATATAATCTTCTACGAAAAAAAAAAGCAAAATTATTTAATTATTACAACTAAATAAATTTTCTTCAAGAAATGTGGGACTCTGGACTTTTTTTCTTTTGAAAATTTCCATTTGAAATTGAACATTTGAACACATCAGCTACAATAATATTTATTTAATATAATGTTATACAAAAAAAGCAACATTATTTAATTATTAAAAATAAACATTTAATTTAAACTTTAATATTTCAGTACCACAAAAACGAAACAAAAAAATTATTCTCTGTCACCTTGCAGATGTCTATAGATCTCCTGTGATGATTAATATAATAAATGCTTATTATGTCGAGCGTAAAGCTGCTTGTGAATGTTCCATTATTAACAATCCGGGGTTAAATGATCACAGATGTAATAAAGTTTCCTTCGGGGCTCAGATCGGCCGTGGCTTGTGTTTCAAACACAATGGCCTCCTGCAAGCTAAGCTGATGCCAGACAAGGTAACACACACAGATATACACACACATATGTGCTCACACACACACACACACACACACCCATATCAAGCCCAGTCAACAGTCTACCCCTCCACAGGAAGAAAAGAGAGAGGGATAAAGGAGGGAGGGAAGGCAGTACACAGCAGCTAATCCTGCAGGCTCACTCTTCTGTTTATCAGTGAGAAGGAGGGAGGGAGAGTTAGCAGAAAGGGAGGGACCAGCGAGGCCTCCTGATCTGTCTTTTGATATTTTAAAGAGGTCTGTTTTCTCCTCCCCAACACTCTGCTGGAGAGAGAGAGAGGAAGAGATAGAAAAAAGCTGCAAAGAGAAAGAGAGAAAGGCTGAAAAAGACAAGAGGGCAGAGGAGTAGGAGAGAAAAGAAATTGGACAAGACACACTGAATGGCTGGAAGGAAAGGCAAAGTGAGACCGCTGGAAATGAGGCGAAACTAGATCGAAACAGCGGGGAAAAAAGCTTCAGCCGTGAAAGAAAAAGAGAAGCTGACTGAGAGACTGAGATTGACTGGCGGAGTGAGTGATCGAACAGAGAAAAAGAGAGAGACAGAGTGCTCCCGGCTCGACACAAGGGCCCCATTAACTTGACCACTTGCCCTTTGCACACAAAGGCAAGGCCGGCCCACTGCCCCTCCCACCCAATTATCCACGATTAGGCTCAGTGCACTGTGTCAAGATGGAGAGGGGAGGAAAAGAGGAGAGGGGGGAGAGAGGCGAGCACAGGCAGGAGGAAGAAGGGGACAGAGGGAGTACGGGGAAAAGACAGTAAAGACTGGAAGGAAGTGAGGGGTGGCCGATGAAGGACGACAAAATAGTTGTTAACGTGGAAGGAATTTGAGCATTTGATTTAGCACCGTCCACGTGAATGAGTGTGGCAGAGAAAGCTCAATGCACAGTGTCCCACTACTGTGACCTACAACGTATCTGTATTTGCTTGTGTTTTCAATATATCATTTATGTGTCATCAAACAGGTGTCTCACTTTGCTTTTTTTTTGCAGATTTTTTTCTAATAAAACATGTGTTGTCAATGTGGTGAAAATGTTTTTTTCAGTTGCTTGTTGCGCTTTGTCCGTTTGCATGTGTCTCCTTAAATCCAAAATAATTCTTTGTTTTTGGCCACTTTGGGGAGGCAGAATTATGGAGGGCCGAACCTGCCGAAATCAAAAATCAATAAAAAAAATGAAATAAGGCCCACAACCCCCTGTATGGAACCGGGAATGAAGACTGGAGTTGATAAGCAGACAGCGTTAGCTAGCATAAAGTCTATAATCTATATAAATTAATGCGGAAATAAATACATAAATGAATACATACATATAAAAATTGATAAATTTAAAATAAGTAAAAAATAAATAAGAAAGTAAACAAATTAATTTCAAGGTTTATCAAAATAAATACATAAATAAAAGGGAAAATTAAATAGAAAAGTAGATAGACAGGGGAAGTAATACAAATATAAATGAATAATGAAGCAAATTAAAAGAGAAATATCAAATTATGTAATATATTATCAATGAATTAATTTGCAGTTGTGTTTCTTACCTTGTGACCAATGTAAGTCCAATATTCACTGTCCTTTTAGCTCTGTTTAGGTCTCTACCAACTCCTGAGGGAAATATCTGGCTGTTTAGCTGCTAAATGCTCCACTATGTTCACCAGCTAGTCACTAACTATGTCTTTCTGTTGTTTAGTGCTAGGTGGGTAGCGTACAGGTTTATCAGAGCTTTGTTGCTGAAAACAGCTGCTTTAGGCCCCGATCAGACACCTTGCTTTTTTTTTGCAGATTTTTTTCCAAATGAAACATATGTGTTGTCAATGTGGTGTAAATGTTTTCTTCAGTTGCTTGTTGCACTTTGTCCGTTTGCATGTGTCTCCTTAAATCCAAAATAATTCTTTGTTTTTGGCCACTTTGGGGAGGCAGAATTATGGAGGGCCGAACCTGCCAAAATCAAAAATCAATAAAAAAAATGAAATGAGGCCCAAAACCCGCTGTATGGAACCGGGAATGAAGACTGGAGTTGATAAGCAGACAGCGTTAGCTAGCATAAAGTCTATAATCTATACACTTTGATGTCAAGCTGACCTGTTGAATGACAGCCCCCTCATTTGCATACTGAAGAAGAAATGCATGAAAAAATGTATAAAGAAAAGTAGACAGAAATAAATTAGCTTGGGAAAATAAGTAGGAGGGAAAATGCAAACGGAAAATAATGCATAAATAAATAAATACATACATATCAGAATGGATAGATTTAAAATTAGTAAAAAAATAAATACAAAAGTAAATAAATAAATTTCAAAGTTTATAAGAATAAACACGTTAATAAAAGGGACAATTAAATAGAAAAGCAGGTAGATAGGGGAATTAATACAAACGTAGGAGCAAATTAAAAGAGAAATATCAATTTATGTCACATATTATGAATTCATTAATTTGTAGTTGTGTTTCTGACCTTGTGACCAATGTAAGTCCAATATTCACTGTCCTTTTAGCTCTGTTTTGGTCTTTACCAACTCCTGAGGGAAATATCTGGCACAAACACACACACAAACACACACACAGACACACACAGACACACACACACACACACACACACACACACACACACACACACACACACACACACACACACACACACACACACATTGTCTTCAATGACACAATATCTTCCGTCCAGATCCCATCCACAAGTGGTTTATTTCAACATGGATAACGAGTTACAGGTGACCTTGTTGTCTCTGCTAGCAGCTGTTGTGCAGTTACATTCTGCATTATACAATGCTACTCCTGCCTACATGCACAGGAGGTAAGCTATCATTCGAGCGCTTTACATCAATTCTCGTTTTCCTGTTTACACCGACACGCGCATGCCCAGTGTACATGAACCGTCATGTGATGTGAACCGTCAGGCGTGGTAGTATGGACGGAGTTTAATTCTGAAACTGTCCTCGCCGTGACGGAGATCATTTTAGTGTCAAAGCGCCGTTATAAAACAAAAATGTATTAGTGTGGATGTAGCCACATTGCACCTCGAGTACAATATACACACACTATACAATACACACACACGTGTAGGCCGACACATGCAAACAGCCCCAGCATACGAACACACACACACTGACACATAAACAAATCGTCCTCACCACACTCACCACGGGCTCAGCTGCTTTCCAGCCATGTTGTGTCATGTTGTGCTTTGTTGATACTCTGCCGCCAGCTAGCTGGCATCCCCA
>CAKALG010025323.1:0-22811 GCA_916700815.1 Helicolenus hilgendorfi
CGCCGCACAAGGCACCCTTTAGCACCGGTATGTCAGATACACCAGGCGGGTGGGTCCAACAAACACAGGGCTCTCATCCAGGAGCCCACTGTTCCACAGTCCCGTGTGTTAAGTTTCACTTTCATGTTCCAATCAGTTGTTCGTTTGTGTCCCATGTTCACACCGTTCAGGGTCATTTTCACTGTACAAACGGAGTAGTTTTAAGCCCAACATGTAGGTGCTTTCCTAAACTTAACTATAGTGGTTTTGATGCCAAAAATAAAAGTGTCCATGACGCCAGGGGGCGTGACAAAGCAGCGATACGTGACAAGTTGTGATGATCTGGTCCTGGTCTGTGTAACCAACAGTTTTAATCAGTTAGAAGTTGCATTATCTTCATCTGCTCATTGTTTGTGGATGACAAATGTCAATATGTCGATGCAGGACAGAAGGTAAAAAACAATATGTAAAACAAACATCACAATGTATTCTGTTAGCTTTCTCAAAATAAAGACTCTGTAGTGAACTCAAGGATGTTTATTCAAACACTCACATTGTGTAGAGAAATAGGAAGGTGTGTAACCTCTACTTCAACTATCCAGGTGGCTTCCTGCTTGCTCTACGAGTCTGGACACAATGCCAACTACAGTGTCAAAGTGGAACGACAAGTTCCACAAGTGGTTGTGGAGAGCCACAGCCACTGATGTGTAATGCTGTGCACTCTAATCCTCTTTCTATGAATGGTTTTACTGAATCCCATTAGCAATCTGGCACAATCACCCAGAAAACCAGTGAACATTTACAGAGACACAGCACAAATCAGCACTAGTACAATTTAAAATGATGATTGGATCAATGGGAGTGTGTCACCATGGGAGTGTTTGGAATGAAGAAAAGGAAAGTCATATGAAAACAGATGAGACACAGAGAGACATGGAGTGTGGACATTTAGACGCTGTACATTTATGATCCCGGTGGGATTTACAGCAAAGTCTTTGCCATATCTCCTTGTGATTGCCTTGATTTATTGGGGCTCCGTCAGTACTCAGGCAGGGACATTGTAAAAAGGACCGCATCAATTTGCAGTGAAATCCTCTGCTGGCTTTGGATGAGAGCAGGCTTGATGTCAAATATGTTTGGCTGTATGTGGATCAGCCATAATAATGAAGAATCTAATGCCTCTGCAAACAGACTTTTCTTTTTCATGAAGCAGGTTGATTATTACACCACCTGTAAGCACGTACAGGATGTGTGAACACAACTGTTGCATGGGATGACAGCGTGTTTGAATGATAATGCAAACAGAGAATTGTATGCACCGAGCAAGGAAGGGAGATGTGGGAGATGTTATTATACATCAGAAACTGGCAGTGCAGTTTTTCTTGAGGGCAGCTGCAGATGAGTCGGCCTGTCTAGGTCTGTTGAATCAGGATGACGCTGGAGAATTCATCTGCAGAGAGTAATGTTTTTGACGTTACCTGTGACTCATCCAGGAGGCTGGAGAATCTAATTCTTCCAAAGAAAATTCCATCAACAGACGGAGTCGTATTCTTGACTTCAGAATTGTGGCCAGTGTTTGAGTTGTCTGAATGAGCTCAGCATGGGGCCTGAAGAAACTGGGGGGGATGTCTGCAAAGCACCCAAGGGTATACTGCTGCCTGGGACCCCTGCTGTTTTGTTCCCATTCAGACAAGCCAACCACAAGTCTGCACAGAAGATTGGACCACACACTCCGAGTACGGGACTCAGCTTGTCAAAAATCCCTCTGCTGACTTCATACAAAGCCGTTCTCTTTGAAAGTCACATGTCAGATACCAGAAATAAATGTAGACACGTACGTCTTAGCTGCGCTGCTTCTGAATCAGTGTGACAAAACACTCTCTTGTCACTGGCTGTGTCCGAAATCATTCACTCATTCACTACTCCCTTCTCACTTTCCAGAGAATTCTATGTAGAGGACTATATAGTGAGCTCATCGGCAAAATGAAAAAACACCTCCAGACACTTCTCAGGTCATTTTCCCGGTGCCGTTAATGAACTAGATCAACGTCTGCTGGGAGACCATCCATAATAAATATTGTGATTTATTGTCTCTTAGCGAAATGTTCTGAGTGAATTTAAGTTCCCCCTGGTAAGCAGTGATGTCTCAGGCTTTTATTGTGAAAGGTAAGAATTAACAGCTATTGTGAATGTGGGGGCAATAAGCATATTTTCCCAAATAAATAAATAAACACAAAGTACATTTTGGCCGTTTGTGTTGTGATGCGTTGCAATGCTCACATCAAATACATTTTTTTTTCACGCCACAACATATTTGAGTTATCTCAATGCTGCTCTCTTTACTCTCGTCCGCTATTTTTCCTTCAGCCTAATGCATGAAGTGCTCAGTTAGTGACCAGTGTTGTCCACTACTTTTCACCATGTATTGTGGGATACTTTGTGTCTACTATTTGGGGCATAATAATTCTCACTGTACATCCAGGCGGCACTACACAATGGTGAACTGACTATACAGTATAGTCTTCTATAAAGTGAGTATTGAGTGATTTCGCACATAGCCACTGTCTTTTACATAGGCTACCGAAAAGGTAGGCATCATGATGTTACGCTGTGAACTGTTACATCTCTGTTTAGGGCATTTAAATGGGACAAAACTCATTGTGAAATAACACAACCCAGTCAGTTTTTGTGGGCTGTCTAGATCAGAAAACATGTGATTCAACAAGCCAATCAGATTTGGCTCCCCTTCCTATGTCACATGCTGGCTCTTACCTCAGCTTGAGAACATACAGCCTGTTTATAAGAAGTGGACGGAGTCAGCTTGACGTCACCCATTGGTTTGTGGACTGCCTTTTTGAAGCCTCGAGTTCGGCATTTTGGCCGTCGCCATCTTGGTTTTTTGCAACCCGAAGTCACACGAGAGGGTGGAGCTAAGTACAACTGAACGCTGAATAAGACATTTTCAGGCGACCAAAAAGGTTCTAATTAACTTTCATGAACTGAAAACACACTGGGCAATCGGTCAATCACAAGGTAGCCCCGCCCTAAAGCATCCCCTGCTTTATGGTCTATCTGACTCTAAATGGGACCATAATTTACTAAATGAACATCATGCTGTATTGAAGAAGACTTGAAACTAGAGATTGAGACCATAAACTCATGTTTACAATGTTTACTGAGGTAATACATCAAGAGAGGAGTAGGCTCATTTTCTCATAGACTTCTATACAAACAGAGGAGTCGCCCCCTGCTGGCCGGTAGAAAGAATGTAGGTTTAAGGCTCTTCAGCATTGGCCTCACTTCTCAGAGCCGGAGGATGCCGCGGTGAGGGTGAATACAGACAGATGTAGAGTACCATTATAGTGGTAGTTACATTATAGCATATAAACTTACTAGCTGAAACCCAAAATACAAGTATAAAGGAAACAAAAAGTGTTTGCATCCGTCTGGCTGGCTTGTTTCAGATTTGGCTGTGATTTGTGTTTACCAGAACAAGGCCAGCTCCTTTTGAGTCCCTGCCTAAACCAGTGATCAGACAAAGTGTTTGACTGTCATGATATGCTGCTCCCAGCCTTTCTGCAGCTGAATGTGAATATGGACAGAATATTAATTTTCCAATGGAGTTTGTTTTAAATGAGATTATTGTCAGACTGTTCAGACACATGTCTTATCATCCATCACTTTTCTCTGCTTTAACCCTTCTCTTTCTTGTGTTTTGTTTTCCTTTGCACTAACATCTTTCTCCACCAGCACCATGTAATACTCCAAACTCCTCTCTGCCCTCCCACATTCTCTACTCCTTCCCCCTATGCATCTTACCTCTCATACTTGTCTCCCCTTCTCTCAATGCCACAGATCCTTTAGCCTCCACCTGCCACCTACCCCTTTCATGCTGCAGATTGGTGCAGCTGGCTGTCACCAGGTGAAGCTTGTTGCACCGAGACTAGCAGGTATGGCCTCCTTTTCATGATGACACAATGTCGTAGCGATGAGTTACGCTTTCAAACAGTGATTTGATGTCACAGCTGTCAGCGCCGCACTTAGCAATGCAGGAGACGGCTGCCACATCCCTGCAGGGAAAGCATTATCTGACAAACTAATGAGCGCTGCATAACCGCCACGTCCTCACAGAAACTCTCTGGCATCACAAACCTTCATGAAAGTCCTCATAGCCTGACAAAACCGTATTGCATTTATGTATAACAATTATCTTTATACTGTATGACTGCTTTTGATTATGTTTTGGTCACAACATTGTTACACGCAGAGCGGAACATGTTCACATGCTTGTGACAAACACAGGTGGGCCTAAAAGTATTTTGACTAGCTGAATATTCTGAATGGAATACGGTATAATAATGTGAGATGTACCTCAGGTCGTCTGAGTCGGGCTCAATCCGACATCTCAAGATCATCGGTCAATGTCCTTCACTACTTCACCGGATGAGCAGCACTTGGATCAGTTTATGGAGTCGTGGCACACACAGCCATTGTAACATAAATCAGTGTCATGCACTGCTGGACTCAGTGCCCCCATGTTTGAAAAAAACAATGCTGCAAAAGTGCCCCCTTGGATGCCCTTAAGGTAGATCAAATGTGATGAAATGATGCCATATAGGCTGCCCTACATGCCCCACCACATGCAGCTGATGCCCTTTTAATGTGTTTTTCCTCCCCTGCCCCTCAGACAGAGTCCGCCACTGTTACAGGTACACCTTGATTTGTACTTTAAAAGGACCTACATTTTTAATTTAAGGTGCAAATTCAGGGGGGTTGTCAAGTTGACTACAATATGATGAGCGCAGCAGTATAATGCTGCTTAGCCTGTAAACTCAGACTAGCAAAAGAGTTTGCAGCCACAAATCCACCACGCTAAACTAGATCTCCGGTATTGTCAGTCGTGCAAGAGAAACTCAAACATTTCTCTTTTTGTACTCTGTGTTTCTCAAAGATGCCTGGTTCAACTCCAAGATGATCAATTAAGTTGACTCCATACAACAAACTAAATACAAGTTAATGACAGTTGTAGATGTCTGTCCTTCTCTGTTTCATACTGGCAAACCTGCTGATCCCTCAAACACTTGAGTTTCTTCTGTTATTTTGAGCTGATCTTCCCTCATGAGGGTTTATTAGGGATCATCTGAGTGATATAAGAGAAACAATCCCATAACATGTCACAGGCACAGTTTGAGTTGGTTTGCCACAGATTCACACATAATGACATTATTTCTGTGGCCGGGAGGTGTATTCATGTTTTTCAGGCGGGAAGACATTTTTTGTAACATACAGTAGGTCAGCATGTCACAGGAGTCACACGGTCTGTTGACTGACTGGCTGCGGGTCCTCTCTGGCCGCACTTCACCACCAAAAGTGAAACTTTTCCCAACTTTTGTTTGGCCGCAGAAACAAACGGCTACAGCTCACTGACCTCGAAGTGGCCGTTGCAGCTTTTCATAGACATTGCAGCTCGCCGCAGGCCGCACTTTGCCGCTGCTCTGGTGTGAATTTGGCATTAGGGAGCTCACTGAACCAGGTTAGTAAATGGATTACAGTATATTCAAATGTTGTAATTGGTTATCTCCTTCGAAAGACGATTAATACATGAGGGATTTGAACCCACAATCTTTACACAGTGAAGCACTTTCTCTACCAGGTAAGCTACCTGGACACGGTGTGAATGTCTCTCAGTGGGAAGACATTTTGGTGTGAACATGTTTAAGTGTAAAAACATTTCAGCCTGTAAACGTTGTTTCTCTGCAGGTTGCTGAAAGTGAAGCTTCTACAGCTTCAGTCTCATCTTCTTTGTCTCCCTGGTTCATTGCTTTAACCAGCTGTGATAATGGTCCAGTGGTGGAGGACGCAGGTTGGACATCTGGAAAGCTGGCTTCAAACCCTGACTGTTGTAATTTGAAAAATGGAAACAGTAGAACACAAGACAAGATTTGCAAAACAAAAATAAGCACTTCTTCAGCCTTAACGCGTCTGTGCACCTGATCAGTAGTTTAGTTTAGACTGTAGGGCATAAAACCTGCTATTGGGTCAGTGGTGTTCTTTAAGGAAACGTGATACTGAATGAAAAAGAGGGACTAGAGTTCCATTAATTCTGGCATGCTGATTATCCATTATCCACAAATTTGAATATACTGCACCATCAGGCTTGTCATTTCAAAGACGGATGTCCCACGACGTGACCATTAGTGTGGCTTGATAATAGCAGGAGTCCAGAGTCACTGACTTTTAACAATGCCTTTATGTATAAACCATTCAGATTGAAAATGACCAATCATCTGTAACCTCAGGTCTAGACTGCCCTCTAACAGTACAGTACTTGGAGCAAATGGAGCATTACATCATGAGCAGAGAGGAAGTGTATGTCGAACAATGGAGACAAAACCACCTGTTCCCATGTAGGGGTATGAGAAGCACAAATAAGTCAACGACTAAAGCTAATGGATGAATGGACATTCATTATGAGAATGGTGTTTTGGCATCAAAACTAATGGATGTCTGTTACCAAGAGGACAGGGCATCAAAAATGTTGGCAGTCAAAGCACAGTCACAATCGTCTGTCATGTTCACTCTCAGCCAAACAATAATAATTTAAAAAAAATTGATTTCACACAGAAAATTCCTACATAAAAATGATTTTTGATGTGGGTGTTCCAGTGAGTAAAACACAGGCACGCTTTCAAGCTGTCACAACGAGAAGTTCACACTTGTGCTTCTTCAGATATGATGTGAACGTGAAAACGACCAGCTGCAAGCCAAGTAAACAAGTGTGAAGAAATACTAAAAACAGTCAGTCACTGCTATTTAAAGAACTGTAAGAGCAGCGTGAGTTATGTTGAAAAGTGTTGAAATGACTGGTGGTGATGGAGGT
This sequence comes from Helicolenus hilgendorfi, assembly GCA_916700815.1. NCBI lineage: Eukaryota > Metazoa > Chordata > Actinopteri > Perciformes > Sebastidae > Helicolenus > Helicolenus hilgendorfi. The sequence continues at coordinate 6,860 of CAKALG010025323.1, forward strand.
GATCCAGATCCTGTAATGCCTGTTTGTCTCCTCAGATGTTCTCAGAATCATCTTGTAGTGTACTGTTTAGCTGTAAAATGAGAAAGTTTCTGACCCGGCAGCCATGTTGAGATCAGTTGAGGAAATACCAAGCACCGCCCGACAGCCGGAGCAAACTTTCTCATTTTACAGCTAAACAGTACACTACAAGATGATTCTGAGAACATGTGAGGAGAGAAATAGACATTACAGTAACAGAATATTGATTCATATTTGATCAGCGCTGCCTAGTTTAACTGTTTGATTGGAGTTCACGAGTGATTGACAGCTGCCTCTGTTGAATGAACAGCCAATAGGAACGCTCTCTCTCTGAAATGACCTGTGATTGGTCAAAGTCTCCCATCACTGTCTAGATGTTCTAAATCCTGAAAACAGAGCCATGAGGAGGAGCAGAAGTCTAGTTTTCTCTCAGAACACTTGAATTACAATATGCTGAAAGGTTATTATGGGATTTTTGCCCAATGATGCCAAAAATATTGTGCCTACTGCAGCTTTAATGTTGTGAAGTAAACAAAAACACTTGCTTAGGTTCACTCAATAAAAACACTTTAGTTAGGTTTAGGAAGAAACAACATGGTTGAGCTTAAAACTACTACATTTGTACAGTGGAAATGACGCTGATTGTCGTGAACACGGGACACGGACGAACGTGATGCAGGGGACACAAACAGCGTCTCCTGGATGAAAGCCTTGTATTAGTTGGACCCATCCACCTCCTCTCCCACCCAGCTGGTGTGTCTCTTTTTGCTCTTAAAGCTACGTCACCACACTCATGGCACACTTTCCCTGAGCGTTAATATTGACGTGAAATGAAAAGCTCGGTGCATCTTATACCGACGCTAAAGGGTGCCTTGAGCTTTGGTATCTAATGGCGGCGGCCGTGACAAAGCTTCTGTATTTGATGCCCTGGAAATGCGAACAGGCTGGTTTTTATTGCGCTCGAGATCATATGTGTGACGTGAAGTCAAATTTTTGTCCCATTTAGCCACACCTCCCGGGCAGCCAAAGGATCCCTCTTCTTCTCTGGATGTATCCTTGCCAGAAGGTCATTTGAGGACTCTTATTGGTGTGACAGACCAAAAGATTTTTTTAAAAACATGGATGATGATTTGAATACTTTTTTTTTTCCTGTTGTAAGTGCCCAAGGTGATGATGCACTTTCGAAGGTAGAAAAAAACATTGGATGAAAAGCATTTACTTTCACCTTGTTTGTTGTTTTTGTATATGTATTTTTGTGTATTATTAGTTATATAATGTGCAGTAAATTAACAATATGTTTGCATGTGTTCATATGGGAGAAGGGCTCTTAAACAAGATAATTGAACTTTTTTATGGAAAACCATATCAGGCACGAATCATTGTTCCAAGCAGAGATTTCTGGAGTGTATCTTTAAATGACGGAATAGCAAATAACCATCCAACTTTCAGTTTCCCCTTTACCCCGTCCTTTCCTTTGCTCCACCCCTTTATCCCCTCCATGGTGGGCTACTTCCAAGGAAAGTAGCACAGTGAAAGTGAGGCAGTCACAAATAGGAGAGCAGCACATTGGCTCCACTTACAAACCAACCCAAGCACAAACCAGCTCTGTCCAATTATGGGAGGCACAAATTAAAAGTGCAAATTGCAGTGTAAAAATCTCAGAGTCAAATTTAAATGTAAAACTTGAAACCAGGGTGCGTGGAGCATTCTAATGAAGCCACTGAAGGGGATTAATATGCTGGGTAATTGCCGGATCTCTCCTTTCACTATAAAGCCCTTTTTTTAATCAACAGTCAACTAATTACTTATCCCAGGGATGTTACGAAGAAAAAGCTGGTGGTTTCAAGAAGATGGGTGGACAGAGAGATAAGGAAATGTGTCCGTCCATTAAAAAAAAGAAAAAGAAAAGCACAAAGAGGGAGTCTCTGCTCTGGAGGATGCAAGAGCAGAGGCAGGAGCTGCAAATTCTGAGCCTCTGACAACAGCTTAACAACAGCTCAGACACAATAAATATCTACAATCCCTGGTTTGTTACAGGGCCTCTGTCCAGCTCTGGGCCCCCTAAATCATTCAAATGATTCCTCACCTCAATGGCACCCCTGTGCAAAAGTGTCATATAACCATGTTTGCAGCTCTTATGAAACTTTGAAACTGTTTTGGAGAGCAGTTTCTACATCGATCTGTTTATTCTGTTCAGTGTTCCCAACACTGTAATAGCGAATTCTTCAATATCAGCCTTGGAAGCTGACAAATCACCCTGGAAGGAAGACACAGTGTGAACTAACACTATATAGAGCAGCAAAGTGGGGTGAGTTATATCGGGCAGCCAGAGAGTTAAGGGGTACAATGCACTGCCAACATCTGGATGGCCACAACATGTTCCTGTTCAATTATTAGTGCGGATTTGTAGCAGTGTTGAAAATAAAGTCCTGCTTTTGGAAACAAGTCAAATGTAGAAAAATGTGTGAATCAAATCTAGTAAAGAAGTTAAATACGAGTCCCACTGAGCAGCGCATCCAATGACCCGGCTTAAAATTCTGTCCACTGTGCCACTAATGGAGGGTTTACAGTCAGAGGTTTAAGCTTTATCGAGCTAATTAAATACATTCAGCCGTAGACAGGCACTGTTTGAGTCAGAAAGGACAAGAAATATACAGACACAAAATATACAGCATATATAGTGAACCTCAAATGACAGATACCTCTGGTTATTTTCATGGTTTCTAAACACTCCTGTTTAATCTCACTGGCATTACAAACCTCTCCGGTCATTTCAGACCCTGCAGTCTGTCTCCTGTGCTAGCAAGTTGGGCAAGAAAAACGTCACATATTCTGTATTATTTAACACCTTCAGCAATAGAAAACAACATATTGATGTTTAACATTAAACCGAGGATCATGTTGTAGTGTACTGTTTAGCTGTAAAATGAGAGAGTTTGCTCCGGCTGGTGGGCGGTGCTTGGTATTTTCCCAACTGATCTCAACATGGCTGCCGGGCCACCAACTTTCTCATTTTACAGCTAAACAGTCCACTACAAGATGATTCTGAGAACATCTGAGGAGAGAAATAGACATTACAGTAACAGAATATTGATTCATATTTGATCAGCACCGCCTAGTTTGACCGTTTGGTCGCATTCATGAGTGATTGACAGCTGCTCAGAGACGATAGACTCCAGCTCGGCTCTGATTGGTTGTTTTCCTTCTGTTTTACAGATGCCATTAGGAGCACCGGAGGACGTCAGGAGACAGAGGCACATGATTTTTTTCAGATTACCTGTCTCATGCACTACTGTCAGGATATAGAAACCGTTTTATAAAAATCACTTTTTTAAATCATATTTGCTTCATTTCTACCCACTGCTGCTTTAAGCACGTGTTTACTACGACCAAAAAGAGTGACGCCAAGAGGTCTGATAAAGCGTCAGAATATGATGATTTGGGATAATAACAGATGAATAATGTAATAATGCCAGATGATTAATATTCATAATCACTGAACTAAACACCTTTCAGCGAGTTCAGTTCCACTAATGAACACAAGAGTCAGTCATCACCAAAAATCATCACCCCTTCTCTCTAAATCATAGAAGATTAGATGATTCCTATACATTTAATTAATGTAACACTTCCATATTACTCTTTCCTACCCAGAGCTCAACCATCAAATCTCGACCGCACCATTGAGATAACAAATAATGTGGCGGCACTGATGCATGGCGGACTAGTGTGACTTTTCACAATGTTGCTGCAGATCCGCGTTGTTAAAGCCTCTCCAGGTATCTACAGGCGCAGCGTACTGGGAATTCTCAAGAGACAGAGCAAAAACACATGAAGCTGATTATCACCCAGTCCTGCAGCCAGAACTAATGGGGTATGTCTATTGTGACAGATAAATATGATTCATTCATGCTTAAAAGCTAAACCTAGAGCTGTTTTTAGGTGTTCTATAAATCACATTTCTTCACATGGGCTTACCTCTGTCTGGTCTTTTATCTCTGCTCATCTTTCATGTATTCATTTACATTATCTGAGCTTCTTGTTTGTGCTCCTATCTACCCACATGCATTATTTACACACATACGGGCTCATACACACATGCAGACGGGGAGACCAGGTCATTAATTTAATGGCTGTTCCACCCTAGACAAATGGAAAAGGGAATTGTCGGTGCTTATGTTCAATCTTTGCAAATTTGACCTCAGTGGTACGTGACTGCAGCCCGCCCACACTCACCCCACACACACACCATTGCACACTCCTTACCTCCATTCTTTGCCCTTTTTGCTGCCTCTTTTCACACACATACAGTACACATGAGCACACAAACACACAAGGCACATACTCACACACAAGGCTGCACCTTAAGGCTAACAGTGTCTGCTTAATGGACTTAGTGATATATCCATTGGGTGCTCTGCTCATTTAAAAGTCAGTGGAGGGAGGAAAGGAAGCAGGCTGGGAGGAGGTGAGGATGGTGAAAGGCTAGAGGCTACTCAGAAAACTGCAACACAAGGGTGACGGGACATATGGATGGAGAAGAGGAGGCGGGGGTGAGTGTGAACAATAGGTGCAAATGACAACATTAATCCCACGTCAGGGCTATCACTGAAGGGTGAGAATGTGTATGTGTAAACAAGGCCATGGAGGAATAATGTGAAGATATCACCCGGCCACTTCTGCCCACAGCTATTTTTTGGGTATTCTACACATCTCAGCAGGTTTTCATTATGACACAATAGCCAGAAAAGACTTAGAAAGTGAGATGAGGAAATTATATTTGCCTTTTACTGGCCTCATCCAAATGGCCAACCTTAAGTGAGACCCTGAGCCTGAATAGTGTGGAGGATTACAGTTTAGAAGCATACATTAAAACACTGAAATGACTGAAATGTCCCATTGACATCTGAGTGGTGCAATTTAATGATCATTTCAAAGTAAGAAGTACGGGATTATCACTGGGAAGCATTAGTCTTAATGTCCAGGCTGTTGTTATTCATTTCCATGTGTTGATATGCACCCTCTGATTCCTATAGGCCTAATTTAGAATGACATTATAGTGGAGGCCATTTGTCAGCTAATGGTTTTCCTTATTGACCTCTCCAAGGCTTATCTCAGTGTGGTGGCTGTGATCACTCCCGAGGCTAAGAGCTGTGGCGTCCACTTGCTAATTTTCCTCTTTTCCTCACATAACTGTCCTATTTTTATCACTCCGTCCTCCTGAAATGTTGTTCTGCATGGTTGACCTGACACGGTTTAGTCTGGGCATATCTCCACTCCATCCCTTCCTGCTAAGTGAGAGAATATGTGTGTGAGTCCACACCTGTGCGTGCACATCCTGGTTACAAATACAGCGTATTTTGGAAGTGCCCTGGGTGTGATGAATAGCTCCGAGGTGATAAAGCATGCCGGTGTGATCAAACCACACATGTCTTCTCACCCCTTTTTGCAGTTGAACTACTGTGTGTGTTTATTGGAACGTGCAGGTACATGCTTCATGTGTAATTGTATTTTTGAATGTTTGTGATAACTGACTCTGCATGTAACCAAAATAAAACTGTAATCTCTATGACAAGGCTTTGCCGCACAGCTCCCACAACGTTAAAGCTGCAGTAGTCAGTATGTTTTTGGCATCGTTGGGCAAAAATCCCAGAATAATCTTTCAGCATATTGTGATCCAAGTGTTGTGAGAGATAACTAGACTTCTGCTCCTCCTCATGGCTCTGTTTTCAGGCTTTAGAGCATCTAGCCCGTGACGGGAGACTTTGACCAATCGCAGGTCATTTCAGAGAGAGAGAGCATTCCTATTGGCTGTGCTCCAGCTGGTGGGTGGTGCTTGGTATTTCCTCAGCAGATCTCAACATGGCTGCCGGGTCACAAACTTTCTCATTTTACAGCTAAACCGTGCACTACAAGATGATTCTGAGAACATTTGAGGAGAGAAAAAAAAGGAAACCGGAGGACCAGGACACCGGAGGACACCGGAGGACACCGCAGGACTCAGAGGCACATGATTTCTTTTCAGATTATCTGTCTCATGCACTACTGTCAGGATATAGTGACCGTTTTATAAAAATAAGTTTTTAGAATCATATTTGCTTCGATTCTACACACTGCAGCTTTAACTTGAATGTGTTTGAATATATTTCCACCTTTCCGTGTTTTCAGTCTTGCGCTAAAAGAACCTTTTTTCCCATGCCAACAGACAGAAATAGGCACTGTAACAGCCCAGTCATTTTGATAGCACAGTAGAGACATGACATAATCACAGTGACACGTGATTTATTCTGTGAGTTGCCTGCAATGTGTTTTAGTTTGACCCAGGGAACTCTTGGCAGAAGTGTTATTTCTGTTTGCACTGTTTGCAGCTACATGTCACCTCTTCTGTATACTGCACATCACCCTGACCTCTGGGGGCACTCTGAGGCAGAGTTGATGATACTGGTAGAAAATAAATACTGCCACTAAGGGACTGCAGGGAGTTATACAAGACTTTTAAACACATTTACAAAGTTAAAAAAAAAAACATTTTGTACATGTGTTGAAGTCAAGCTGCCTAAGATGTTTTAATTCTCACAGAAACCTGGCTCAATGCTCAGCAAGACGTAACTATTGTTGAATACCTTGCTTATATCAGGAAAGGAGAGGAGGTGGTGTATTGATTTATGTAAAGAACTGCTCTACTGTATGTCTACTTAAGTCTTCTTCAGTGCCTAATGATATACGTATGTTTTACGCTGCTATTGCTATTAACCCCTTCCCAATCTCTGCAATTAATGATTCTCTGGTGGAGATTAGGACTTTATGGTGAACATATGCGTCTCTGAGCTGCTTCTCATGGGTGACCTTAGTTGAACTGGTTCTCTGCTATCTCAGACAGGCTTAAAGGGCTCTGTTTTGAAATAAACAAATGTATCTCAGCTGATATCTACACCAACCAGACCAAATATGAAACATGTTGCTAAATCTAAAACAACACATTTAATTTGAATCTGTATACCAGTGATTGCATCACTATAGTTTGTGTCCGAAATGCCAGAAAAATGAACAATTTCAAAAACTTTAAAGAGAAACATTTTCACATTATATAAATTATATCATTCCAACTTTGAAAGTTGAAGCAGAGACTCACACATTTGTTGAGAAATGTTGATTGAGAGTTAATAAGAGTTAAGTACTGTGCTATTTTGTGTATATAATTTATAAGTATTTTCCACGTTCATCTTTATGCCAAAAATACCTTCTTTTATGCTTTTGACTTAAAGGTATAAAATGCAGGAATTTAAAAAAAAAAAACATGTATAGAGTCATACAATAATAACCCCTATCAATCATCACTTATGACCAACTAGAAATGTGTGGTGGCGTCTGTATCTACGGACCATATAAAGATGGATGACGCGTCTCCACTTCCTCCCACTGTTCCGAAGAGAAGCCAACATTACCGGGATAAGGGAGCTGCCATCTTGAGATTTTGATGTCATTTCGAGCCAGAGTCTGCACAGTCGTGATCGGGCGGTGGAGCTGCGGTATCGAGGTCATGACGTCTCACCCCCTTCTTATAGCATCAAATAACTAATAAACCAAATTTATCAGAAAAATTAACACTACCTAAAAAGACAGATACAATTTTTCGGGAAAATGTATTTGACGTCTTCTTTGACTTTTTAGTTTGGTCTATGTCCCATCCACTAACATGGACGAGGCGGGACTTATGATCTATACTGCAGCCAGCCACCAGGTGGCGATCCAGATGTTTTGGCTTCACTTTAGGGGAGCTGTCATGCCATTCATTTTTATATACAGCCTATGCTACAGACACCCTGCCCTGTGCCTGTATTTTCTCTTTTCGTATTATTTTGCTGTGTTGGGGACTCTTCTGGGCATCGAAAAAGAGCCAAGAACAGTGCGCAGGGTGTGCAGCCTGTTCAGGTCATCAGATACCGCCGCTTTGTTATGCCCCTCTGTGTTTGATACAGTGGCACAAGGCTTTGTTAGATATAAATATTCACGGAAGTCTTCTAGATGTGTGCATCGGTGTGTGAGCTTGACCGAGAGCAGCAGGATTCACAGAGGACAGGGTGAATCCCCTGCCCTTCGGCTGCATTCATTCAAAATCTGGCAACTCAGCACCTTCCCGCAGGGTTGTGTGGAGTTATGGTCGTATTTATTTGTGCTTTAGAATGTAACCGGCGTGAAACATTCAGAAAATAACGTTTTATTTTTCTGATTCACTAAGTTGTCCTCACAAACACCGCTCCCTCTCTTCATTCACTCTATAGCACGCTCGACCTTTGCTGCTCTCTCTCCCTCGCTCGCTCCTTGAGCCATGGAGGGGGGTCCAACTTTGAATGCCATGTGTTTGCAAAGAGCAAACGACAAATGTAACATATTATAACTTTAGCAGCAAATCAGGCCTTTCTCAAGATACATTCGCCTAATTAATTCAAAACTTATTTTTAAGTCCAGAAATACTAAATGTGTAAAAAGCTCTAACCATCGATTCTGTGACTCCTTTCTATGGCATCACTGATGGTCTGATTGATATGTCACAGCCCTCTGACTGTTTGTATACATCTTTTTGGTTGTCTATATTAGTTATGTTATGTTCCTTGCACATTCTTTCAGTCTTGTTAAGTTTTTCCTTGTTTCATGTTATTCATGCATGTTCTCCTGTTTTATTGTTACTCACCTCTCCTCTCGTTTCAGATCTCCTCACTTCCTGCCTTTGTGTGTCTGCACCCGCCTCACCTCCTACTCACCTGTTCTCTGTTCCCCCTTTAGTCCACTTGGTTTGTTCTTTGGTTTGTCTTTCGTTGCTGAATTATTTTTTCCCTGTACTCATCTTAGTTGTGTGTGTGTGTGTGTTCTGAGGTCTCTCATGTTGATCTCAGGGAGCCTTCCAGAATAAATAAAGCTTAACGGAAAATCTACAAGGAGGAACCTTTAACCCGGTAAACCACACTGAAACAGAATTTACATATGCTCTATGATGACCTCTGAGATCTATAAACAAGTAGCTGTCTCACAGAATTAAAATAAACTGTATTGATTAAGAGAAACTCTCTGGAGTAGCTCCACTGGAAATCAGCTGAGTTTAACAGTCAGTAAATCTCAACCCGATTGAACATCTATGGCAGATTTTGGACCAGCGTGTTCTCCAACACCATCGTTCATACACAAAATGAGGGATTATCATTTGAAAAACTGGTCTTCATCTAACATTAAGAGTTAGAATCGATGCAGAGGTGCATTTAAAGGGTTCTGGTAGCACGTAGTGTTATTACTAAGACACTTTATCTTGTTTTTTCCCCCTATAATTTGTACTTAATAACCTGCATGAATTCCATAATTTAAAGGAAAAGTTGAGAAATGATCTTCAACCCAACCATTTCTCTGTTTCACTAGTGAGAACATAATGCCAGATGCAACTACACAGGCATGACTCACTGTCTTGTGTCTGCCATTAGAGAGACTTGCAGCAAGCGTAAAGCAATTTAAGAAGTACAAGTTCATATTTTAGATTTTTGCTGTAACGTCATTCATTTAATATACAGACATTTAATATACAGACATTTCATATACAGACATTTCATATACAGACATTTCATATACAGACATTTCACAGCTCAGCTCAAAGAGAATCTTTTTAAACCCGTATGACAGTATTGTGTCGACTCATGTAGTCCGTGGGTGTCGTGGGTGTTTTTAGCTGGTGCAAACTTTGGATGAGTGTGTTGTGTAAAAGCACACTTGTGATGATCTAAGCACTTCTGTGGTTTGAATCATTAGGTATGCTGCAGTGTGCCATAGGAAAGAATCATCCTGAACTCAATTGGAGGACAGTACCCGCCTCAGCATTATATCAGTGTGTATCCTCACACTTGGCCATCCACAGTAATTCATTATTATTCTACCCTCGTGTACTCCCCATTCCTTCACTTCATCAGACTCTTTCTGACTAATCAGGTTGTGCACCCTCACTTTTTCTTTCATTCAGAACATAACCTATTATGTAAATTATATATTTTGTGTGTATTATAGCCAACCCTCGTAAACACACTCGTAATGTTTCTGTGACGAAATGACTTTTTATATGGTCAAGGGTCATCAATATAGTCAAAAACGTATAAAGTCACAAAGATATTAAGAGCATACTTAAGTCATTAAATAAATGCCATTAAGAGTCTTCAGCATGCATTCAGCACCGTGTACACTGTACACTGTATTTTAGAGGGCAATTTCTGTGTTATGTGTTTTTAGGCCTAGTTGACAGTAGAGAGGTGTCTTTTCGTTCTTAAAGCTACGTCACCACACTCCGGGAACACTATCTCTGAGCGTTAATATTGACGTGGATTTGTTTACATTGTAGTTAATGGAAAGCCTGGTGCGTCTCATACCGACGCTAAAGGGCACCTTGTGCTTCAGTACCTAATGGCGATGGCCGTGACAAACCGTCGGTATTTGACTCCCAGGACTTTTTCACAGAGGACATTTTGACATGTCACAGTAGGAAAAGCACAGGTGTAAATCATGAAATTGATGGTTGGATTTCATTTAGCTGCTTTGGTTTTAGTATCCAGGTATTGTGCATGCTGATTTACCGTCAGTCTCACTGGGACACTTGAATGGAACAGAGCCATTGTTAGTGTCATTAGTAACACCTGTACTTTTCCCACTATGACAAGTGTGAATGTCTGCTGTGAAAAAGGCCCATGAGAATGGGCTGAAATAGTCGCTCCGTGTGTGGAAGTGCACTCTGGCACAAACTGGACCATTCCTAAATTTGGAGCGCTGTTGGAATATACCGTTGGGTTATTGAGAGCACCGCACTCTCGGAGCAGCGGAGTGTTCCCTGGGCCACTCTATCAGAAGAGACGGAGCAGCGGAGCACCAAGCAGAGTGAAAGTGTGATGAACAGCTGAAATCCCATACACACACAGACAGTAGGTCCATCATTGAAATGTATTTTTACACTCTATTTTCACAAAAAATAACTTTTAGCACCATGTCAAGTAGGCCGAACCTGACCAGAACCCGAACATCATTTGTAAATAACCACAGCGCTCGGGTCGGGTATCCACTCTCTAGTACACACAAGCACAGAGGTTTCTGTGGTTATTTTAAAACAGTGCTGGTTGCACAAAATGTAACCAGTGGATCTGCCGTGAGTAATTGTGGCTTGACAGCATGCAACATCCCTCCATGAGACTGCAGCGAGGTGCACTGTGCTGGCTCTATATGCACTTATCTCATGGGCACGAATTAACCAAAACGTGGGTACGATTTCATTAAATTGAAGGAACGAATTACCTCTCATGCACACAAATTAGTAAATCTAGGCTTGATATATATATTTTTTGTGCCAGTATTTCACTGACGTTGTCTCTTTATGAAAGCATTTTATAGCTTTGATGTTTTTTGGTGGCAGCAGCCCAGCAAGACTATGCCATGGTGTGATAAAGAGGACAACCGTCACTACTGTAAGGTATGCTGAGGCAGCCCTTGCCTTTAAGCCCAGACTTAAATTACCTCAACTTCACAAGGCGTAATAGGTAGCGCTCAATGCCAAGTTGTACAATGGCAAGAAATGGCTGTTTCACAGATTGAAGTTTTGTACTGAGATACCGCTGCGTTTCAAGGGTGAGGGTGAAGGGAAAGCTTCAAACAGTGAAAATCTGAAACAGGGATTGAAGTCATCATACAAACTACTACTCACTCTAACTACGCACATGATGAATCAACTGATAACCGGGTACAACGCTCTCCGGAGGAGGCGGAGGAACAAAGCACATGAAACAGAGTTGAATCAGAGTTCGAGAGTAAAGCAGATTGAAACAGAACAGCTGGTTAAATGGCCCCAGCACACAGGATGAGAAATGTACACTTATCTAATATTGATGTCATACTTTACATCAAATATGAAGGCAGAGGACTCTCTTCTTCATCCTACCTGGCTGAGATGGAACTCTTTTTGTTGAACATAGTCACATCCAGCAATGTGACCAGTCGACACTTGGAATTGTTCTGTTTTTCATAGGCGGTTTCTTTATAAGAAAAGAACTACATGTGGACATTATATTACATTTGCCTTGTCTTCATTTCATCATTCTGTGCATGCAGAAATAAACTCATCGCACTGTTGGGTGCAGCTGTGCAACTTCCTAATCTATATGAGTAGTACTGTATAAAGAACTGTTGGCGTGGAGGCCTGCTGAGTTTGAGCATTGAGGTGATGTGGGAGAGGTATCCACAGTTTTTTGCATCCCTCACGGTAGTTTGGCAGCAGCATGGATGAGTTAGTTTGAGACAAACATCTCAAGTAGGCAGTACAATAGATAATTGACACTTCTCTCCTTTTCTCAGTCATCAACAATGAACCCTTCCTACACTTGATCGGACAAAATGCACCACTCACTGGGCTGTCATTGGTCTTTGCCTACAGTTTCCAAACTACATAAACATGGCTGTTTTGGACACATTAGATTTCTCCCCAAATCTTTTTTTTTCTGAATAAATTTCAGGTGAGACCTATGCCATACAGTTAAACAATCATGCTTACAGGTTACAGCCATGTCCAAAGGGGTCCCTTGACCTCTGACCTCCAGATCAGTGAATGTAAATGGGTTCTATGGGTACCCACGAGTCTCCCCTTTACAGACATGCCCACTTTATGATCATCACATGCAGTTTGGGGCAAGTCATAGTCAAGTCAGCACACTGACACACTGACAGCTGTTGTTGCTGTTGGGCTGCAGTTTGCCATGTTATGATGTGAGCATATTGTTTTATGCTAAATGCAGTACCTGTGAGGCTTTCTGGATCAATATCTGTCATTGTTTTGTGTTGATATGTGATTTCCAGTAATAAATATATATACATATTGCATAAAGCAGCATATTTGCCAACTCCTAATTGTGATTACATGGACAATCATGTGATATGCAAATATGCATGGTGGCATGTTATTTGTTTCAGCTCTGAACTGGGCACTGATATCATGGATTGCTTGCCATGCAGTATCACACAAAGGATAGAAATATTTTGTATTCATCAAATTTCTTTTATGAGGCTGGAGAAATTAGGAATTAGGACGGAAATTAGCTTAGCTTAGCATACAAACTGGAAATAGAGGGAAACAGTTAATAGTATAACTAACCATTTAACACGTTCTCATCCCAACTCGTTACAGTAACAAAACCACAATAGTTACTGTAGGTTTAGGAAAGAACTACATGGTTGGGCTTAATACTGCTACGTTTGTACAGTGAAAATGACACTGTTCACGGAACACGAATGAACAGCTGGCTCCATCCCACCCGGTGTGTGTCTTTTTGCTTTTTAAAATACATCAGCACATTCCCGGTGCACTTTATCGGAGCGTTTACTGTTGCTGTGGATGGGTTTACATTACAGTTAAAGGAACGCCCAGTGCGTTTCATACCGGTGCTAAAGGGTGTCTTGTGCGGCGGTAACCCACGCCTCTGTATTTAACGACCTGGGAATGAGAACAGGCTGGGTATGCAGATCTTTTTAAAAAGCTTTAGACAAAGCCCAGCAGCTATCCTCCCCTGCTTCCAGCTGAGCTGTTCCATATTTTTTATTCATTTTCTCAAATGGATTGCTGGTACCACCTAGCTCTTAAAAGCTTTAGATCAGCCTTAACAAGCAAAACCACACAGCCCAGGTATTGTGCATTTAAATGCAGGTCATGTGGACTCGACCACATTAGCTGCAATTGGAATGCATGCCACATGGACGCTCACCGTTGGGCAGAAACAGCCCTGTACGTTAATTGCATATTGCGGCTTTAAAATTAAGTGCATTATTATGCCGTTGAATAGTTCAACAGTTGTAAAGTTCAAGTGAGACAATTAAGTGCCATATGTTCCTGAATGATATATAGCTGGATAAAGATAATATATTCATTCCTCAGTGTCTCTCTTTTCTTCTTCTCCCCGTCCCCACTGAGTATGAGCGGGTAAAAGAGTGGAAGGCCAGCCCACTTCCCAGGATTAAAGAAGCTCTGTGTGTCCTCGCTGATATTGCTCTCTTTCACACAGGCTTTACAGCATATTTTCACTCTTGCCCTGCTCTCCCTCTAATGATTCCAATCATCTCTCTCTCTCTGTGCACCACCACCAAGGCCTTACTGTCTCATTTCAACAATCTCTGCCTTCCTTTTGGTACACAATCTCCCAGCGTCATCCTTAATGTTTTCCTTTCCTCCTCTCCTTTTGGTTTCCTTCCTTCTTCCGTCTCATCTCCTGCTGTAGCCCCCTGCTGCTCCTCTGCTCCCAGGTTGTCAGATAAAGGTGAAGATCTTCTTTAGACTGCTTGGCTCTGCTTTTTTCCTTCCTTGGGTTTTTTTTCCCCCATCTTTTTCACCCCCCATCTCCTAACTATAGAATTTTCTTTTTGAGCTCTGGTGGTGGCATTTCTGATTGGGCTGGAGCAAGGAGGGAGATCTTTGCAGTGAGTGACCTTTGTGGATTTCTAAAGCTCATTATTCCTCATTGGACTCAGTTGTGGCGCTGTGGGGAGTGGCACAAATGTAGTGACAGCTGCTGCTGGGCCAGTGCAGATCCTGGTGAATCTTTGTTCTTTCTAGTTTTTTTCCTCCTCTCATTCATTCTTGTTCTCATTCTCCTCTCCTCCTCTGCTTCTCCTTCTGACCTTTTTCAGCCATTTCACCAAGTTTCTCTGTATTTCCATCCACTAAACCCTTTCTATGTCTTTGTTCTGTTCTCTCCTGCCTCTAAGCTTGGCTAACTCAAAATGGCTCTGACAGAAATGTCATAATCACTTATTCCACTTTACTCATTCACATAGCTATTTTATGGTGTGCACCTAGATTGCATCCAGAAAGATCGCCATTTAAACACATGGGTAGACTAAACATGCCTTAACATGTGATTGAGGGCTGATTGAGTTTACACTGCAGAGCAGGAAAACATATTTCACATTACACTGAAGTGCTTCAAAAAACTGAAAACATGTGACAGTGGACATCATTAATGCATGTCTATCTAGAAGGATATCTCAAAGTTAGAGCTTGGGAATGGCTGGTAAGATACAGGCATTAAATTCTGTTTCACAGTGACAAAGGATAGGAAGCTGTTACAAGATAATACCCTTTACTCGGTCCAGGATATCCCATCAGAACTAATTCATGTCTGTCACATCCTTGATGATATATAATGCAGATGGCACAATTTGATTTGGCATTGTGGTTGCAGTTTTATGGATGCTCGTTGCTTGCAGGCAATCTGTGCATCATATCAACAAGGAATATACAGTATGACAAATAACATGTTGTGTGCATTGAAAATAGGTCCAACACAGGAGCTGAACCATGTGTCAAGTGGTGTGTGTTTTGAATCACGATTAACTATGTAGATATGCATTATGAGTGTCCACGACTTACCCTTGGCTGCCCTTCTAGTCTGTATTGACTCACTGATAGCCTTAATAGGAAGTCTGTTTTCTCAGAAAAATAGATCCATGCTGTTACTGTAGCCTGATGCACAGACTATTTAGAAAATAATACAGACATTTAAATAATTCTTGTGCTTTGGTGATAAAAAAACTGCATTAAGGACAATGCCAATCGAGGGCAAGACGTTGAACAGTACAGCCTTATGACAACCGACAAGCCACAGGTGATACATCTTTAGATGTTTTGGAAAAAGTGAGAGGTGCATCAAATGCATGCATGTGTCTTTTTTTATACCTCTATTCAGCAAGTTAAAGCTACAACGAGGAACTTAAATTTTGTGTCGATTTTGGCGATGCCTGTGGACAAAGGGGTGTTTCCGAGCACCAGAGAAAACCTCTCATTTTATTACAGCTGAGGGTCAGACAGTCTGCCCCGCACAGTCCTGGTTCTGGTTCTCCCATGCCTCTCCCTTCCCAGCAATACAGCCTGGGCTTC